>JAPYYS010000970.1:0-35137 GCA_030522525.1 Campopleginae sp. 14b
GCGTAGAGCCGCAAAAAAATGACCTTAATTTATAACGAAATAATAGCGCGCGGCTCGACAATGGTGGGATTGTGAAAATTGGCGTTTGACTCGGTGAAAATGAGAGACAACGCCACTTGCTTGCGAACGTTTCATCCTTTTTTCTCCAATAATCGGATCAACTTTCTCAGCGATAAAAAAAAATGAAAAAATGTGAAAAAATCGTGCAGGAATTGAATTTATCGAAGTTGATCGTGTCAGATTAATCGAGCCTCGTGTTAATTAACCTCTGGTCGTTGAGTCGTTGATTACCAAACGACAAGTCACACCAGAAACGACGCCAGAGTCTGCGATTGGGTAAAAAAATTCTTTTCAACTCGTTAATCCGTCGAATATCTTGGCCAATTCGTTTTTTACTCGTTTTCCCGCTTCCTGAAGAAATGACCAGGAAACGACGGCGGGCTTAGGCGGTGTAACGCTGCTCAGCGTCGAAAGAACCGATGGGAGAAACAGCACCGACGCTTCTTTTGTATAACTATGCCCGTTCTCACATATATATGTATAGGAATTGTGTATACGGTATTGAAACGATATGCCCGGGAGGAAGCTCACAACAGAGCGCGGCGCTCTCGGTGTCTTCCCCACCTGGACAACGACAAAGAAAAAAAACGATGTTCTCCTCATCTATGAACTATGCCGGAGTGCTCTGAGGCAGGCACGGAGTCTACAAGGCGTAACTTGCGACTACAAATCGAGGGGGAACCCCAAAGACTTTACCACCTATAAAAGGCAGTGTTTCAACTTGAAGATCCGTCAGAAGAGCTTTACGGAGACCCCAAATCGTGATATTTATTTTTCTTCGATTCGCCCGACTGGAATCCTCGTATAGAAAATCGTTTGAAATAAAAAAATAAACGTAGATTGGTGAACCGCAAAATTCGCCACGATGCGGTATTGCCTGGTCAGTGAATAACTTTGTAAATTATTTCCTAATTAATTATTATCATTCGCTAATGATATCGAACGTGAAAAGACGCGTATGGATTTTAATGGCTTCGGGTTTCGTATGATCGCGATAACTGACGTGTTTCGAGTGCTAGAAATTCTTCGAGCGAGTCCAACGTGATTGATCATCTGCGATTTGTTTTTCTCGCTCTCTATACATCGAGGAAAGTCTCTGACAAACTTGATCCATTCAGGATCTCAAAACCACGACGCGCTTTCGTTCTCGTTTCATTTTAAGTGCTACATAGAAAATTCTCGATCAATGATTCGCAAGGAAATGTCATTGACTGCACCGAGTTATGTATATCCGCGCGTATACACCTTCAGTTTTTTCCCATGAGATATTTATCTTTGCGGAACTCGCAGCATCTTTCCTTCGGTCTTATAAATATATATCGACGGATAAACACGTGGTTCGGTATACCTGCACGTGTCACGTGAAAGTGCCTCTACGAGTGTTTTCTTTTCGTTTTCTCGATTTACGCTCATTTTTTTTTATTTCTCCTTTTCTTCCTTCTCACTGGCTCGTGTTATATTCACGTGAGATCGAGAATCGACTTTTTTTTTTTTCTATGACACACGCGATGTCCCATGACACAAAGACGAGATTTGCCTCTAAGGAAATCGTTCCATTGGATTTAATCAAAAATCAAAGTTCAAGGCAATGATTTATTCTGCTGGGAAATAAATTTAAACTCAAAAACACAACGCTCAGCCAATTTGTTTTTTGTACGCGAGTTCAAGTTGTAATTTTGCTGAAATCGTGGATTTTTGTGCTTGACCAATCTCTGCATTAAAACGAGACAATTCCAATTAGATGGAATGATTTTTCATTAGTTCTTCGACTTTCTAGGATTCACTCTAGTGAAAAAAAAAATTAATCGCTCAACCAATTCGGTTTTTAACTCTGCTTGAAAAAAAAATTAACTTAAAAACTAAACGCTCAGCTTATTTGATTTTTGTACGCGAATTCAAGTTCTAATTTTGCAGAAATTCGGGATTTTGGTGCTCAACGAATCTCTTCATTAAAACGAGACGTTTACGATTAAATAAAATGATGTTTCATCAGTTCCTCGACTTTCTGCGGTTCATCACGATTAATAGAATTGACTCGTGTATTTCAATGCCATTACCTATCCTAGGACAATGGCACACCAGAACGATAATTTCTCTTTTCATTACCTTACCATTCATTATAATTACGCGTTATTTTCATTAAGGACTCATTCCAGACACCGTATTTGTGGCGTCGACACTTGATTCTCGCCTGAAATAAAAATAATGGAATCTTGGACCATTCGCTTATTAACAAACACAATAGGGCACGACGATTAATTATAAACAGTGATAAAATCTGAGCAACTCTGTGAAGCAAGAATATACATAACCGTTCGGTGATTAGTATAATTAAAATTAGACCCTACCGCCGCTCATTATTCTTGTAACGAAAATCTATTCCTAAAATCGCTCCAGAGATTATTTAATTATATAATTATCGAGTTCTCGATTTCTTGGACGTTTCTGAAAATCGGAGCAGTCGAGAAATGTCAAAAATTATTTGTTTCAGCTGCAAAACGTCTGGCGGTCAGTTTCATAAAAAAATTTACTCCGGTCGCGAACTTTTTGGTTCTCTGGTGCAGGCGCGTGTGAGATAAGACAGAGGGGAAAGAAAAGATTCGCTTTTTGAGAGAATCCTGGAAGGAGGATGATCAGAGGGAGGGGGGAAGAGGGAGGGGGTTAAGTTGAGGAGGAAAGGAAAAGATAAATGTCTGAAGTTCATCCCGCACACGCTGACACAGGCTCACACATGTTGCAAAAGAGAAACGAGACTATAAAGAAATTGAATGAAAGATTTTACTTTCACGCGCGGGTTTTTCAGGCTCTTGGTTGATCCCGCATGGGTTCGCGAGAGCAACGATGAGAGACAAACGCTCGGAGCGATGTGAGCAGGAGGATGTGTGAACAGAGGGGACGGGAGGGGTCAGGGCGATGCTCGAGTCGGAAGTAAAGCATCAGCGTGTGTAGGTAACTCGCGGTTTGGCGAAGATAAGAGAAGGATGACAGGGGAGACAGGTGAGAGAGCGGCGGTGGAGCGGCATGGAGAGGATCAAAGAGGAGGCATACGGGTGCTCGACCTCGTTCCCGAAGCCATTTTACATTCCCTCGTTAACGTAAAACTTTCGTTCCGGTACCGCGATCTTTCCTCCACTATCAAACACAAAATCTTTTCGTTCTTGCGGAGAGCAAAAAATCCTTTTTTCTTTTTTTTCTTCATTTTCCTTTTGGTTTCCGTTCCGTTATCTTTTTGCCATGCTGCTGTAGCTGGCATTCGGTGTTTCCTTCATTTCATTACTTGAGCCACTGGTACGGAGTACACCGAGGCAAGATCGCTGGCGATACGTGCGTTGAAAAAAAAAAAGAAATACGTGCTATCGCGAACTATGCAGCGGCTAAACGAGGCATAACGTGTTACCCAAGTCATTTAAATCTTTACAAATGTAGTACATACGTAATGTCTGATTTACAAGTTACGATAGAGCCACAAAGGAGCCACGAGCAATCGGCGATTCTTCATGAATTAAGGTCCTCGATACATAATGCACTTTGTTCCTCATCCGCAGGTACTACTCGAGTGCCTTCTGGTCGTATCGAGTCTCGGAGTCCCGATAAAAACCGTCGACAAGCGAGAGTAAGTATGTTTTTATGGAGTGATTATTTATGGCTTGTCACTTTGATGCGGTTTATGAATCTTGAGGCCAGACCAAGCATCCTCGGAATAATGAGATGCGATTAATGTCATCAGATATCCACATTTTCCTGACCTCGATTATCGCAGAATCTGCATTTTCCTTAAATTTATGTCCGTCCGATCCTGACGCGCTAATTGCCACATAATTATCGCTTAATACTCAGTCGAGCATGTCTACAAAATATTCTTTTTACAGGGCCCCTCTCCCTCAGTATGACTCACCACCAGCGCCTTCTCACGGCGCCCCATCGCAGACTTATGGTGCCCCATCACAATCTTATGGGGCCCCATCACAGTCTTATGGCGCACCAGCTGCCTCTTATGGTGCACCAGCCCCCTCTTACGGCGCACCAGCGCCCTCTTATGGCGCACCAGCCCCTTCTTATGGGGCACCCGCACCGTCTTATGGTGCCCCATCACCGTCTTATGGTGCCCCAGCGATCTCTCATGGTCCACCGGCAACATCATACGGAGTCCCTGACGCGCACTTGCCAGTGCCGAGTAACAGTTATGGCGCTCCTTCCGATTCTTACGGAGCTCCAGCTCCTTCCGGTTTCTCATCGGGCAACTCGCACGCAGGATCATTCTCATCGTCCTATAGTGCACCGTCCAGTTCTTACGGGGCTCCACCTTCCGACTCCTACGGAGCTCCGCCGTCCGATTCTTATGGGGCTCCCCCTTCCCATTCCTACGGGCCACCCTCCGACTCATACGGGCCACCAACCGATCACCAACCTCAAGGTGAATGGAAGAAGAAACTCGCGTGGAAAGAAGAATGGAAACAAATATGGAAAACCGAATCCAAGCTGAAGTGGAAACAAGAATGGAAAAAGGTCAAAGTTCCTGCTTGGAAAGAAGTCAAAGTTCCCGTATGGAAAGAGAACAAAGTCGCCGAATGGAGGAAGGTCCAGAAGCCTGTATGGAAAGAAGTGCAGGTACCTATTTGGAAGGAATCTCAAGTCGCTGACTGGAAGAAAATCAACAAGCCCGTATGGAGAGAAGTCCAAATTCCGATATGGAAAGAGGTTCAAGTTCCAGATTGGAAGAAGATCTGGGTCCCGGAGTGGATCACTGTCGGGGGTGATACATATGGACCACCTGCCCAGAGTGGATGGCAAGGAGGTGGAGGAGGTGGTGGTGGATGGCCAGGTCCTTCGGGAGGAGGTGGCGGATGGCAAGAACCTTCTGGAGGTGGCGGTGACTGGCAAGGACCTTCCGGAGGTGGTCACGGAGGTGGAGGCGGCGGCGGAGGCGGTTGGGACGACGAAAGCGGCGGCTACAATTACGAACCTCCTCATCATCACGAACCGGAAAAGAAGCTCATCTGGAAACCCCAGTGGAAGAAAATCTGGCGAACTGAGAAGAAACAAGCATGGTCGACGCAGAAGAAACTCGAGTGGAAAACCGAGTGGAAACAAATTTGGAAAACTGTGAAAAAACAAGCGTGGATCAAAGACAAGAAACTGGAATGGCATGAAAAGTCTGTACAAGTCTGGGTACCGAAAAAACAACAAGTCTGGGTCACGAAGAAGGAACAAGTGTGGAGGGAAGAGTGGAAGAGCAAGTGGGTCCCCGTCTGGAAAGATGTGCAGGTGCCCCAGTGGAAGAAAGTGTGGAAACCCGTGTGGGAGAAAGTTTGGGTCCCCGCACCACCGCAGGAACATCATGAGGGTTATTAATAGCTCGCGCCTTCAACAACACATTACGATTGATGCACGAGCACGAGAACCCAAATAAATTCGATGGATTCTCGATCATTATGTTCCCATTTACATCCGTGGGTTCCAGGGACTGTGTCCTGTGGACAGAACGTGGCACACTGGGGGTGCTCAATTGTCAAAAAATCAATGGAGCACGTGGCACGAATTATTAGCAAAAATATCGTGTTGATGGCTGAAATGATAAAATGGCATAACCAGCGACTCGCGTGTCAGCGACTCGATGGATTCGAGTCAAGTGTGTAAATATATAACCTGTATAGAAATTTAGTGACACGTGTGCGCTGACGACCTCGTTATATTTGCAGTTATACATATTTTTATACTTGTTTTTCTTGTTTGTTTATTTTTATATAAATAATTTTTTTTCATTACTTTGTTTAATAAAAATAAATCGTCGTTACCTTACCCGATACACTCCAACCTGCTGCGGTTAAGGAGGGTGGCTACAAACGACATGTTGCCATGTTAAAAGCATAGGAAAATTTGAAATTATTAGAATTCGATGAAATTTGGTGGGCATACTCTTTAGTACTAAATATGAATAGACAAATTTTTCAAAATTTTTTTTTCTACATAGTTTTCGAGTTATTTACATGCATAAGCATTAGGTATATCTTTTGCATATTGTAAACTCAAACTAATCGGCAACTATATAGATGAAAAATAGAAAGAAAAAAAATTGTGTCATCGTGTTTGATGCTAAAGAATATTATTACCAAATTTTATCAAATTCTAATCATATCGTCCTATGTTCCTCCTTGAAGGAGGACAAAAAAATATTTTTATCTTCCTTCACATTTCGAGTGGTGGAATTTGATTCGTTGTTTATTTCTACCCATCGCACTGTCTCTTTGTTTCGAGTTGCCATTGAGCAAATCGATCGAGATACTTTTGACTGATAAGAGGAGAAGAGAATCTCAATGATTTAGCTTCGTAGTGTTTTCAGGAGCATCTCCTCCAGGAGATCTCGACTCCATGCATGTTCACAGGTCGTGGGAGGTTGTGCAAATGGCGACAGAGTCTTGTTCAGTTTTTTTTCTGTTTATTGAGTAGCCGCGTGGATACACTTTCTCTCCGGGTTGCTGCAGCGCCGATATCAGAGCGCACGTGGAGTCACAACTTTCCTTGTCGACACCGGAAGTAATACGAATAAGCATCGAGTATAAAGTTGACCGAGACTCCGCGGTGAACATTTACTGTCTCGGTAATTGAACTCGCACGAGTCTCGCTTCCAAATCACAAGCAGCTCGATTATCTTCTCTGATGCTTTTATTATTACGATTTATCGCTTAAGCGAACATACGACGTGTGTTTCGTAATTTTCTCTGAAATCATGAGCAAGTAAAGAAAGTTTTTTTTTTCAATTATATAATTACAAGTCATCCAAATAGCGACGAACAATTTCTCGAAATAAAGTCTGCAATACTTTCTTCGATTCAGCGGCATGTTCGAGTTCACTGGAGATCAAAACATATAGTTCGAGTGTCTCGAGTCCATGAGTACGTCAGACAATTCATTCCGGTTCTCCCATAATTGGACATTCGTGAAAGAAACGTTGAAGAATCGTCGGGCCGCATTTATATGAATCCATAATCACCAACTGTTGAGCGTTACCAAACTTCTGACAATTATTTATGTCGTAAGACACGACAATTAAACATTCTTGCAGTTCCGACAATCATATCCTGCTTAATTAACGAACAGGAAGCTTGAACGTGAAGATAAAACGACAAATGATAGCCCGCGTCGTTTACGAGTCCATTGAATCTTATTTTCAGTAAAACTTTTCGTAATAAACAATAACGATCGTTACGTCAACGTACCAGTCACGAAATCCCGAAAAGTCGAATCAATTTTTGGCGCAATTTGACGTCAGTTTTTTCGCTTTTACTCCGACAAGTTTCCCACCACCTCCGAGCGTCTTAAACTATTAGAAAAAGTTTGTAACACAAGTTGTCCTTTGCGGAGGCTCCTTATTCGACGCGACACCCACGCACGTTTCAATCAATTCTCCAGCGGCCGTTCTAGGAGCTCGTAATTGATAGAACTCTCGCACAATATGTAATCATTTTTCTTTTCATATGCATATATAACCTTCGAGATGAGGGATCGAGAAAGGGGAAGGACGAGCAAGTGCCAACGTTGACTTCCTTGAGAGAGTGAAAGTTTTGCAGCTTCGCTTTTTCCTTCCTCTCCTTCGAGGCCACAACATTGCGGGAATTTACTGTCAGGGGCGCGAACCAAATATTGTGCACGTTCTCGACGTAAACCGTTCGCTATGCTTTTTTCTGCTCGTCAACAATGAAAAGTTCCAACCGAAGCTCCACAATCTTCTAATTTACTTTATACTCGCTCGTCACAATGGGGGAATTCTCACGTTACTGAAGTCCGAGACGCTCGAGAAATAACATAATCAAAAGGATTTCTCTATTGTCACTTAAAAACCATGAATTCGAATTTTCTATTCAACATTTCTTCGGATAATTAATTCGACGATGTACACGAAATTCAAGAGTCAAAGAAACATCGAAATCTCAGGATTTGCCATTGAGGAAACGAGTGCGTCTTCTAGTCAAGATTTTGGAAATATCCTCGACGATCTCTCACACTTCGGAGTATGGTTAATAAAAAAAAATCGAGGAGCTGGATCGCGAAAATCACTCGAACAATTCATACGACTGTTAAATAATACCCCGGAGGAAATTCGTGGCCTTCGAATGATTCTGAAGTTTGCAACGTCGAGATTCAACGAAAAATGTTTTTTCCATTAGTTATTTATTGATTTTTGGGAAATTGTAGCAATTTTGTGTGTCTATTTAGTTTCTGGGTCGCATGATGGGATCGTTTTATTGTTCAGAGCAAATAGTGGAGAATAATAACGAGCTCTGCTCAAGAAAAACCAGGATTTCGTTGCATTCCAACGATGCAAACTTCAAAATGTCTTCGATGAACATTTTTGTGCTTTTATTTGTTACGTTGCCAGGCTCGAGAAGCGAAAAATGATTAAGTTTTTTTTTAATTTTCCGGTTTTTGTGGTGGAAAAAGTTTCAACGCAATTTTTTCTCACTCCAGCTTCATCTTTTGCTCAGCCACTTTTTCTGCTTTGTAAATCTTGACATTTGATTGCGACCACAAAACGATGATAACGCGAACGTTCAGTGGTAAGAATAGTGCGTTGAACCAACCGCATCGCCACGTGAAAAGTTTTTCGCTGGATTTGTGATGTGGACATGATCAACGATTTTCTCATTTTTGTGCTTCATCACTTACAAAGTACTTTACGAGCTCGTACTTGGCTTCTCCATATACTTATATGATCACGTACACACACGCTGGACAAATTATGCATCAATCTTCATTTGCTGGGGCAGAATAACACTTTCGTGAATATAATGCGTTGGGAAAAATCGTGAGAGTGACCGAACGAGTCTGGCGAGCATTACAAAGTAAAAGTTGTGTGGAGGCTAAGTACACGGAGTCATGCGGCATTTGCCTACGCACATTTATCCAATACGAGGTTGATAATTTAATGGGAAATATTTTTGTACACTGTGCGATAAATTTTTCGTCGAAATTCAACCGGAAGTTGGACACAAATCCGACCTGTTTGTCGGGGCAATGATTAGAAGTAAAAGTGTTCACTGCTTATTCGAAAACAAAGTCGGTTATAATTACGCGACGACGTATCCGCGTCCAGGATGTAAATAGACTCGCTATCGTAGTTGGATCTCATTTTTTATTATCTTCTCGATTGCACACGAAATATTTTCGATTATTATTTTTTTTTTTTTTTTTTTTTGGTACTCAATGGGGAATTCCAAGGCCTAAGTACTTTTGAATAGTTTCTCAGAACGTAATTTCACTCCTCGATAATTGTCGAGAGGTGCCAAAGTGAAATTATTTGCTTCTAATACGAGCGAATCATCAAAACTCTCGAGACGTGAGACGGCAGAAAAATGAAGCGACGAAACCCATTCCATCGCGAGGCTTTCAGCCTGATGAGCCGATTGAAAATCTGCCATTCGATCGTTCGGCTTTGGATCAGCGTTACAAACTCCCATATCTCTCAAGAGCTCATTCACACTCGATGTCTCCTCGGAGATTTATGAACTGTGACATCTCGTCAGCTCTAACGTGTTTGTGATGACACGAAGATACTAAAGTATCGCGTAAACGTCACGATCGTTTTTACTGACAAGCCTGAGACCTTTATCCCGCAACTCGAATATTTTATTCCACTCATCTTTGCCTCTGGTCATTGTGCTCGTCCAGAGATTTGATCGAAGGCGGCCCAGCGCTGTGTAATTTGTGATACACGTATCCCGAGGAAATTTCATGCATAATACATCGATTCATGGATTGTCGAGTCTTTTTCTCAAGTGAGAGGAAAATGAAAAAACAAAAATGATTTTTTTTCGTCGCCGATTTTTGACGGTCCTGTGATTTTATGTTTAGCCGCATAAATGAGTGCAAACAGGAACGATCTGGAATTGTGAGAATGAATAATTATTATGCGAGAATCAACAATTTTATGAAGAGCAAAGATAAAAAATCGCATCGTTTTCGAAAAAAAAACCGAATTATTGACGAAACTTCGATGGGAAATTGGTATGGAAATTTTTTATGTTATTTTGATCCAATCTGTAATTTACACTTTTGTATCGTATCGGCGTGTACGTCGGACACAGCGAACTCGTCTTTGCTGTCGGAAATTTCACACGCATCTTCGCAGGCTTCACGAAACCTGGTCCAGCACTTGAAATAATCTTTGAAAGAGCCTTGTCCCACTTTTTGTTTTCTTTATTCGATTGAATCATTTCGTTACTTGCATAATTGTGCTGGCTGTGTCTCACTAACAGCCTCCTCCTCCTTTTCAAACTGGACAACGTGACCGGGTCAGGGAAGATCTGTAGAATTTTGAGAAGCGCTAGAAATTTTATTCTTCTTTTTTCACGGCTCGTCTCGAACGAATGACTCTCTGTCTCTCTCTCTCGAACTCTCTTCGCATATTTATGTCCGGTCGATAGATTCACACGATTCTGAATATAAAGATGTATCAACCGTTCGATCTATGGATATTGGCAGTCAGTTGTATTTTTATAAATAATTATTTATTAAATTTTTATAAACAATTGATTAATTAATTATAATAATTTTTTTTTTTAAGTTATTATAAAAATCAATGCATTAATTATTATGAATAATTATTCTGATCAAGACAAGTGTAAATTATGAAAAATTTTGGGCTTTCGATTTAACGGAAAAAATGGATCGTTTACTGCAAAGTAGATGCTCAATGAAAAAAATGTGATTTTCGTAATTTTTGGATTTTAATATTCCGACAATGGTTTGATTTACGAATCGGGAAATAAATAAATAAATAAACGCGATGCAAATGCAAATGGAAGTTTGACTTTTTTCCTAGATCGATGGTTCGTGCTCGCCATTTCTTTCATTTCTTTTTAACTCATAGAAGGTTGATAAGTCTGGATTCAAAGCACTCACTCGGGCAAGGATACATCGGGAATAATCGGTTGTTAAATTAACCGCACCAACGAGCACCCTCTCGTGACTCTCTGCTCCGGTTTCACTTTTTTCTATATACTCTTTCTTTCTCTCTCGAAAAGTCGCTGTAACACACACGGCTGCTCGAACACAATACCGTCATTAAAGAATTTGGAACGACTTGGATAATTTCACTCTTTTTCTTGCTCCATTAAAGACTCTCGTTCGCCGACCACCTTGAACTGTGAAATCTGTAACGTAACTCTTTATTGCGGCCAGTAGTGTGCTCGACTAAGCTCGAGGATTTATTTAATAACGGGAATCGTTATACGAGAGAAAAAATTGATTTTAACAATCCTCTTACAAAAAGCCAATAATCAAAATATTCATTTTGTACAATATTTGTGTTTTTTTTTTCGTCAAAAAATTTGTATTAAAATGAAGGCAATTATTTCAATTATTTTGATAAAATTTTACAACGAAAATTCCCTAAATTCTTATTCGGGGACAAAGATCGATTGAGAAAAAAATTAACTTTCATTATTTTTATGCGAGTAAACAAATGAAGCTAATTTTCTAATAAAAGTTTGTAACGCAGAAATGCCATGATTAGGGAAAAAAGGTTTAACGATGATTGTGTAGGTCGCGTGGCTCGTAATTAGTAGACAAACGGAGACGTACGTCTGATTAATGCCGGTAAAATGAACGTGCAAAATGTATGATCTCTGAAGGACCTGTGTCGGGTAAACGGATAAATATTTGTGTATAAAAACACGAAGAGTCACTGTCGATCGCATACACACACGCTCGCAGGCTTTTCTTCCCGAGAGACGACCAAGTGCGAGGCCACTTTCACGTAACTCTATGTTTGGAGTTGCCACAGGTCGAGAACGCGGGGGCTGCCACAGTTGCTGCTGCTGCACAAACTGTATACAAAAACGTCAAAACAGGCACTTGGCGTTTAATCATGAAAAATAATGGGCATTAACATTTTTTAAAATTCTACAAAAAAAAAAAGAAAAAAACTTTACACAAAAATCGAAGTTTTTATTTTTATTTTTTTTAATTAATAATAAATAAATGAAGCTGCGGGCTCGGCAGAATGGATTGGCGATAATTTGTGTGAAAATGTGACGAATTCGTATTGATTAGTAACTGGAAATCCAGGTGGTAATTGGAATAAAAAAAAAAGCATGAAATTAAATTATTTCTAATGATTTTTCTCGATCTGATTAAATGCAAAACGACCCGTACCAGCTAAATGCATCAAGCGATGCAGTTTGAACGTCCGGAGTTTATAGACCTCGGATCTGCGACACGAGTCCCTATAGCGTTGGGAGCAACTCTCCTCCTCTCGGTGGAGAAGCAACTCGAGCTCGTTTGTCGCGAGAGTCCGCGTTGTCACTTCCGCATGCTCGAGAGCTTCCTTGACGAGTGCCAGCTCCGAGCGAACGCAGACAAGTTCATGATAGTTTCTTGACTGCAAAGATAGACAGGGAGGTATGTGGATGAGGCTTAGAAGAAGAAAAAATGAACGACTGTATCGAGCCCGAAGAACGCGAAGGGTCAGTCGCTACGAGTGTCGAAATAATTAACCGCTTGACAGCAGCAACTTGTTTTCGCAAAAAACTGCACTTCTCTGACAATTATTTGGCGGCGTCAGGAAAAAATTCTACGGCGTTATGATCGCCGGCACAGTGTGCTCGTAATTTTAATTCACTTTCTTCGCGAGTGAAATATTTCACGAGTTGCCACTGTGAAATTACAAGTTCCTGCGACATGTCGTGCGCCTCGATAAGTTTTTCCCTCTCCATCAATGCCTCGGCGCTCTTTATTCTTGACGATGTTGGCTGCATACCACGATATGATAAGAATTCAATCAAATTTCGTGATAATATTTTTTACCATCAAATACGATGATACAAATTTTTTTCTATTTTTCGCTTGCATAGTTTTCGAATAATTTGAGTTTACAATATGCAAACGATATATCTGTATATATCTCAATCCTATGCTTATGCATGTAAACCCTAGTGTTCGAAAACTCGAAAACTATGTAGAAAAAAATCTTAAAAAATGTGTATATTCATATTTAATACTGAAGGAGTACGCTAACCAAATTTCATCAAATTCATGCCAGCATTGTTGTGTGTATCCAGCCTCCTCAATATTTAAATATATCTGTGAATAATGATAATGAGAATTGGAATAATTAAATTAATTTTAATGAGCCAATCAAGTGGGGATTCGCACGTGGAGCAATAATTTCCGTTGATTCCTAAAGAAAAATAAACCTCCTCCATGAAAAATGTAACGAAATTTCTTTCCCAGCTTCTACGACGTTAGAAAAAGGTTGGGAAAATGTTTATCTCGTCAAAGGTGAACGTCCCGCATGAGCATGACCGTGGAGACGCATATGAGTGCAGAGGCTCGCGCGAATGACTCTTAAACTAGTTTAACCGGATAACAAAATCATTGTCAAGGTGCAGCACTAGTAGCAACAATTACAAGCTCTTGCCATATAAATAAACGTGGTCGGTTTGCAATTTCACCTCGGGAATACTCGAAATCGTATGTTAAGCCGTTTCGCTCAAAATCCATTAAGACCCGTTTCGAAAACAGGATTCCGAAGTTAATGCTCGCAACAGTTTCATTCGCACAGACACACGTTTGTCTGTGTACATCGATATAGCTCGATGTTTACTATTCGAGGGACTGTTCATCCAAAGTCCATCCAAACTGAAAATATCGCGACTGTTACAATGTATTTGTGGAAGAAATAAGGTGATTCTTTATAAATTGCTCGTGTCACCGCGAGCCAAGGAAAAAACTAATGAAAGAAACGTGTGCGATACAGCTCTCGCTGAACGACTTTCCCGGGGTCTCTTTTCCTTCGTTCTCTCATCTCACTCCCAATGTCGTTCGCATCCATCGTCGTGGCTAATATACACACGCGCGTGTGCCATTTGATTCGCTCGACTAGATCAACGCTGCATTTTTCATTGCGCTGAGAAATCGCGACATTGCGATTTTGCACTCTCTCGCGCTCGAACCCTCGGCACACGACCTTTTCGCGACCTACCTAGTGACATACAAAGTTTCTCTAACAGTCGTTTCACTCGCTCCTTTCCTTCGCCAAACTTATCGCCTCCTCTGAGGATTCTCATTCATTCTCATTGTGTCACGTCCTTTAATACGAGACACAAAGTATCCGATTTGCGTTTGGAACAGGAAGATGCGACTCACTTTCTTCCCATCATCCTCTTCCTCTCTCCGGATCCTTCGTCGAGAACGGCCTGTCGTCGAGAAGCGCTGAGAATCCACATTCACTCTGAGATCGAGCCAGCAGATTAATCTTTATTCCTTCGCGGGATCTCGATGCTTTACATAATCCAAGGGGCTCCTGTTCAATGTGTGCGTTTTCATCTTTCCCTCTGCGTTTGGGCTCATCGATGAGTCTTACCTGGGATCTCGTGTGTCTGTCGATCTCATGGATTTTCTATCGCGTAAGCGTTTGCTCGAGAAAATTCGCGTCTTGGGATTCAGGACACGTGGATTCCTGACCTCGAAGTTTTCTTGGACTTCATTATTTTCATTGTAATTAATAATTTGTCTTTTTTATTACGAGAACAATTTGTCTCCACGTTTCGAAATAAAATCGTCCTTTCCAGCCGGTTTTAGAGACTCGTGTCCGTTTTTCGTCTCTCTCCCTCTCTCTCTCTCTCTCTCTTGTTCTTTGACCTCGTTCCATGAACATTTAAAAATTCCATTCCATTTTTTCTCTACAAACTGCGACAAGCATCAATTATACGTCGAAATTTCACTCGTACGAGATTATTCGTTGCCTCGTATTCGGGCGCGATCGATTCGTCATATTGATCGAAAGTCATCGCAATTAAAATGCCACCGGGCGATTAAGTACACCGTGGAGCGTGTCAAAGATTATTAACTCGCTGTGTAGACAGGAGGTTAAGTTTACTAAGTAGTAGGATGTCTTAACGGTTTTAAAACTCTGGACCCTCAGTGAGTCGGCTCTTTGCCTCATCTCGTGGCTCAGTGATCGCTCGTGACTTGCGAAACTGTCGTGCACATGCTTCGTCCATGTGAGATGTACTCCAATTTCTCGTCTCTTGGTATTGAGTAACAGGCGAATAGTTTGTTGTGAATAAATCGAGCCTAAAGTCTGTGGATCGACTTGGAAAACGTAATTTTTATTTTGTAATCGAGTGCTCGCTCATGTAGATCACGATCCATGTTTTGCCATTTATTCTTCATCCACGTCGTCATTCCTAAGCGTAGGTGAGCTTCCCTTCCCCCTATAACGCCGCCACCCCATCGAATCACTATGATGGAGTCAGGAATCGCATAAATAAAACGATCCTTTCACTCGCCATGTGAATCTCTGGCGTCTCATCGCGTTTTGACAAACACGCACGACACATGGAGTCGATTGAATTTCAAAAATCGTGGTTTACTCCAAATTAAGGAGGGTCGCTACACACAACAATGTTGCCATGTTAAAAGCATAGGAAAAATAAAAATTGTTAGAATTTGTTGAAATTTTGTGAGCACACTCTTTAGTATTAAATATGAATATACAAATTTTTCAAGCTTTTTTATTACAAATAGTTTTCGAGTTATTGAACACTAAAGTTTACATAGGGAGTTGCATCGTTGGAATGCAACGAAATTATTTTTTTTCTTCGCTAAAGCCCATTATTCATATGGAGAATTCAATTGCAATGATAAAACAATCGGATTTCGCTCCCTGACAAAAATATCGACTCGAAGAATTTGGATTATTTTGGAAATCAAACAAATTATCATTAGGAATAAATATTTTTCGTTGCATTGCAACGTTGCAAACTTGAGCATCGTCTTTACATGCATAGGATTCGTAGGTATATCTTTTGCATGTTGTGAACTCAAATTATTAAATAAATATAAAAAAAAAAAAAAAAAAAAAAAATTTGTGTCATCGTATTTGATGCTAAAGAATATTATCACAAAATTGTATTAAATTCTTATCATGTTCTCGTATGCAGCCAACCTCCTTAAGGCAAATTTCATGGTTTTTGAAAGAAAGAATGCATTTTTGACAAGTGATTTTGCTTTCACGAATGAAAACATCTGCACTCTCGCCGCTGCGTTATTTTAATTCCAGCGTGACTTACGGCATTCGGTGTCAAAACGACTGTGCCAGCCAGCGCATTTATCGGAATGAACAACTCCTCGTTAAGCCAGCGGCCACGGAGCCGATACCACCCGCAGCGAGCAGCCACTCGTTGAAAGAAAATTGTGCCGATGAGAAATTGCAGTCTTAAAAGTCGAAGCCGATTTTACACGCTTCCGCGCCGAGCCCAACGCGGTGGTCGTTTATCTTCATATTTGAATATGTTCCTCACAAAGCAAATGAATATTCAATTTCACCGAATTATTTTTATTCATTGTAAAGACTTCCCAATTAACGACATTAACTCGTTGCACGAAATCAGCTTTTTTTTTGCACTCGTTGAAGAAAGTTGTGACGTGTGGGACCGGCCACTGGCTCGAGTCCCTCGTAACAAACAACAAAGCTCGCTCATTCTGTTTCTCAGTCTCCTGCATAAATTTCGTCAACGTCAACTCAAAACTGTACCTCAACTTTTAGCACATTGGACGGCCCTAAACTTCCGGATACTGATGCGGACCCATGATCCTGCTTAACGCGGCAGCAAAGTTTATTTTATTGTGGCGAAACTTGACGAAAGTCAAAGTCAAATTGTCCTGATGGTGAGACACAATCAAAAGAATTTCTCAACGCTCACAATCGGCTGCATTTTGACACGTTTTTTTGTTTTGTTTATCGCGAAACAACTTTCTCTGCTAAATATTATTCGTCAAAAATCATAATAATTTAATATCGATGTCGATGTTCAGAGGGAATCTGAATTTATAACTTTACTCAGGATTAATGGACGAGCCGGTGATTTAATCGGTTATTTTTTCTCCCAAATTTATCATCGTCGCGGAACGCCCAAAGAAGTAACGGGCGATTCGATAATTTTGAGATTAAAATACACAGTGAAATTTACGGCGGGAACACGATCTACTGTCGAGGTCGATTTTTCTTTCGCAAAAAGTCCTCGAGGGTCGCAGGAAACAGTCGAAACAAAATACAAAAAGCTCTGGAGGTCTTTCATTGTTTTTCGGAACGGAACGAGCAACGCCAAGGCAAGGAAAATTTCTCTGGGACCAAATAATCGGTCTACATACTTTCTCTGTAATAATACGTACGCCATACATATACATATATATGTTTACGCAGCAGAGTTCGCGTTAATACGTAACAAGAATCCTTTTTGTTTTGATACACCGGGCAGATGCATTCTTAAGGAATTGCTATGAGAAGCTTAATGTTCTCTCCCCCATGGATAATGAGCGAGAGGGAATAAAAATGTTTGCAGACAAAACTCATGTGCTGTCTTATATATTCTTGTGCATATATAGCTCGAGGTTAAAATTGCTTCAGTGGGGGGATGGTTAGCGTCGTTACGGAGATACTTTCTTCCGATTATCGGCGACGAAAGACTGCTGCCACAAGCACACACAAACATTGACATACCCTGAGGTTATAACGCGATGGCTCAGTGTCCGAAAGGCGCAAAAGCTGCTGGCTCTAATTCCCTATACACGTCTTTCTACCTCTGGGCGCTTAAACGTCAAGTTTCTTTGATGCAGACACTCTCACGCTCGCGACCGTTCATCTTTGTGTTCCTTTTCCTTTCTTTCTCTCTCTCTCTCTCTCTCTCTCTCTCTTAGTCTCGGGTAAGTGTAACGGCGAAAAACGCAAAGATCGCGGACGAGAGCGACGTGAACACCGTCTCTGAAAAAATCCATCAGCTGTGAGCAATAAAACATAAAATTATAGCACGATTTTCACAATCCAGGATCTGACGGCGAGATTTCGTGCAATAAATTGAAGAAAGTTCATGACGTCTATGAATATTTACCAAACGCAGTAATTTTTGACATCGACCTCTCTCGCCTCCTTCTCATGGATCCAAAGCAGCGAATCTTGGCGACTCTCGTGGGAAATGCCACGCGCGATGGCGTCTCAATAAAATCGAATTTACGTAATAAATGAAAAAAAAATTAGAATTTAAGAAAGATCGAAGGAAAAATAACGAATTATTGTGTTAATTGGAAAAATTGTCATTCCCATTAGCACTGAAAATTTTCTGCAATGTCGTGAGTGAAAGAGAATATTGAAAATTGAGGTATTACTCGATCTTGTCAGTTATGAAGGCAAGAGCAGCGATAATGTGATGACTGGGTCGTCGGATGTGTACGTGGATAAGCGAACGTAATATAGCTCGAAAAATGAGGAGGTAGGGGACCGAATTCACGAAGGACGCGCTCGGGAGAGTGACTGCCTGGTGCGAGGATGTAAAAAGTGAAACTCGAGCGGCAATGTGCCACGCGTGCTCAAAATTCTAACGAGCTCGGTACACAATTCACGGCTTACGCTTGTCTCTTACGTAATGCTAAGAAAAAATGACAAAATTGAAAATCTTTTTGTAAACAGGCAGACAGAGGTATGACGAAGCGAGGACTGGGGAATTTAGGGGAAAAATATGAGCCAGGACATTGTTCGGGGAGGCTCTAAGTATCAGAATGTTTTCCATTAATTTTTCGACTCTTCCTCTGCGAGCATTCGTCCACTTTTGTACACGTAGATCCGAGCTACGTGCTCGGAGACTCGGTGCTTGCCAGTATCGTGAAGTAATCCGACCGGAAGTGAAAAATAAAAGTATTCGGTCTGCCGTATGACGTGGAGATCGAGAACGTTCGAAGCTCCGAGCAATTATGGCGAATTCTCGCTCGTGCGATCATCGTCGAATATTATTCGGAGCTCGAGCTACTCGGAGAAAATTTAGCGATTGAAATGATCGTGATGAAATAAATGAACGAAAGTGCAATGATTTTCCGTGCAAGAATTTATGATTTTATACGAAAACTATGAAATATTGTCGACGGTTTATAAGAAACTTTAACGAGGATTGTTACGCCGGAGGATGTTCGAGTTTCTTGCACAAAGAGTGCGCTAATGTTAGGGCAGAAGAATTAACCGGGCTAATTCGGGCTAATTCTTCGAGACAGAAACATCGAACGAGCCTGCTGGACATAAAACTGAGTCAATAGCGCGGAAAAGCGATTTACTTGGCGAGAAATAATGTTTCAAACGTTGAGAAATGTGGAGCAGATCCGGCTCGATCATGGATCACATTTCACAGGTTTCTACGTCCAGGTACCGTTTCCGTGGGTCGCTCGAGACCCAATTCGAGTCTTTCTTTCGCGGAGGAGATTGCGAAATATATATTTTTCTACCTGGCACAGCGCGCAGCCTCTTCCATGGACCACAACACGTAACAACCCAACAGACACACCGACAAACTTGCGTTTTTACTTATACAGGATAAAATGGAAATAAAAATGAACTCGAGACTTCGAACGGACTCTGATCTCCCTAAAGAAATCACTTTAATTCCGAGCACCGGACAATAATTCAGGTAAAACAAGCTCAACTGATTCGCAGCCAGGATGCTTTTATACCTGTGCCTCGAGTCATTCCACGAAGCAGTCTGCCCAGGCTTCCTTGTCCTTCTGTTCTACTTGATTTCTCTTCCACCACGTTATCCCGCTAATTTTATTGTCTTCGAATCTCCAGTCAACGGTAGCGAACAATCTGCAGTTAATAACACAATCATCTAATACGATGATGAAGTTCACAACGTTGAAATGCATCGTAAAGTGATTTTCTTATAATTATATATATGCATACAGATTGCATATGAATTCAAAGATCTACGCATACAAATATGAAGACAACATTTTTTTCAAAATAATATCGTTAGGAAATAAAATAAAATGAAAAAAAAATAAAGCAGAGTGTCAAATTTTCGGAAAGTATTTGTCAAAAATAGTGAGGCAGACTTTTTTGCCATTCGAAAACTGAATTGAGATCATGTTGACGTTTGCATCGTTGGAATGCAACGAAATTCTGTTTTTTCTTGAGCAGAGCTCGTTATTATTTTCTAATATTTGGTCTGGAGAATAAAACGATCCTCTCTCGCGACCCAAAACACAAATGGACCTGCAAAATTGCCAGAATTTCCAAAATTCAATAAATAATTAATGGAAAGAGCATTTTCCGTTGAATCTCAACGTCGCGATCTTCAAAATCATGAATTAAGTAAATAAAATGGAAAAAGTGGATTAATTATCGATAATAGTGATTGAAAAATAAATTCCCGTATCAAATAATTTCCGGGATCTTTGAGTCAAAATTTCTATAGGAAAAAATTACTTTTATCTGTGTCGAGTGTCCTTAATGTACAGAATAAAATTGGACCAAATTTCTCTATTAATTAGTGAGGGAAAAAAATGAGAAATCGAAATTTGTCGAGCGATTTGAAAAAAAAAACACAAAGCTGCACGTAAATACGAAAATATTCGAGACTTGTGAGAAAAGAGCGAAAACTCATACTTGTGAAATTTTTAGCGGGAAAGTCGATCGCATTTGAGATGGAAAGTCGATGAAAAGAAAATAGGGATCTAGGAATAAAAATATAAAAGCCCTGGAGGTTATAGGCGAGCAGCCACGCCATGTTGGTAGCACGAAATTAGAATAAAAAATAAATAAAAATGTGTAACCAGAGACGAAGTTGACTTGGTCATGTGGAATTGGTTATAAATCTGGAGCAGAACTAACCTTGGTACGTAACCTTGGGCGTGAACTTGGCTCGAGTTCCTCAAGGCGATTCGCAGAGGAAACTGGAGTGTCGAAGAGAAAGAGAGAATATAGGGAGAGAAGAAAGAGCAGGATTAAAAAAAGTGAGGCGGGCGTTGGTTGATGTTGGACATTGCGATGAACCACTGGCCTCCGATCACTTTCTCCGACCGGAGCACCGATCAACGGGCGGGGGGATCGAGGGAAAAGAGAGAAAAAGGAAAAAAAACGTTAAAATCCACGTGGAAAGGTGGGGGCAGTTTGTGCATACTGGAAAAGTGTGTGTGAGGTGTAAAATGTTAGGGGGAACGAAATAATAGTCCGGAACTTACGGACAAGGCTCTTCCACTACTTGCACCTTCTTCGGGAGAGAGAAAAAGTCGCGGTAGCACGAGCCAAGCTTTGCTTGTGTGCTCGTGCAATGTATAACGTACGCCGCAACGTATGTCCACATAAACATCGAAGCGAGAAGGCCCCAAGAAAACATCGGCAACAACATCTCCACTTCTACCGGACTAGCGAAACGAGCGAGAACCTCATGAGCCACCACCACCACCACCACCACCACCACCACCACCGTCACCATCACCACCACCACTTTTACCAACGCGTTTCATTCGGGCCCACCACCAGCCCAAAAGCCACCACCTTTAACCAACTACCACAACTAGAAAATCCTGCAAAACGGGGGAGTTGTATGACCGTGCCTATATAACCACGACGTTCCACTGATTGAACGAAGTTAACCGAGTTTTCCGGCAACTAGAGAACGACAGATCGCGCCCGGTCCCAATTGGGCCGCTGCTCCGACATTATGAGGTTCCGTCCGAGAATCGCGGTCAGTTTTAGTTCTTCATCTCTTTCTTCTCGTCCTTTTGTTTATTTTTTTTTTCTTTTATTCTTTTTCCACCGTCGATCAGTGAACCAAAAGTGATCCCTCAGCCGGATAATTATTTACGATTTTATTTCTTTACAGGTTGCTCTTATAGTGCTACTACAGGTCGCTCTTGTTACAAGCAAGGCCCTCGATCAGACTTCGTTGCAGACTCAACAGGTGCAACAACAACAATTACCGTAAGTTACTATTTTCGAGCTTTTTCTTTCCTTTTTCCGCGGATTCATCCCGCGAGGACGCTCGGAGGATCGGGGGGTTTTTTTTCTTTCTAATCATTCCATCGTCTTTGCATTTCGATCTCTTTCATTTCCGGTTGAGGCAATCGCTCAAAATTGCCTCAAAATATTTTCTGAATTACGTAAAATTGGAAAAAACTCTGCACCTTACAGTTACGCTAACGCAGAAGCTCAAAAACGATACGGCGGTGACGAGCATCACGATGATCACCATGACCCGGGCTACTGGAAAAAGAAATTAATTTGGAAAGAGGGTTGGAAAAAAATTTGGAAACCCGCACAAAAACAAATCTGGAAACCAGCGTGGAAAAAAATGTATAAACCCGTTTGGGAACCCACGAAAAAAGCTGTGTGGAAAGACATTCAGGTACCGGCGTGGAAAAAAATTTGGAAACCAGTGTGGAAAGAAATTCAAGTGCCTGTCTGGAAAGAAATCCAAGTTCCAGCCTGGAAAACCGTCTGGAAACCCGTGTGGAAACCCATAAAGGTAACAATAACACTCAATAATTCACGTTCCACAATTAAAAGATTCCGTTGAAGTTCGGATCGTTGGAATTCAACGAAATTCTGTTTTTTCTTGAGCAGAGCTCGTAATTATTTTGCAATATTTGGTCCGGACATTGAAACGATTATTTCCTGCAACCCAAAACCTGAATCGACACGAAACATGGCCACATTTTCCAAAATTCATTAAATAATTAATGGAGATATTATTTTTCGTTGAATCTCAACGCTGCAAACTCCAGAGTCAAGTTAAACTCGTCGTGTTAAACTTTTACTGCCAACCTTCTTTTTTTTCACTAACAATTATCAACGTTAAGAAACATTCCGGACTTTCTAAACATTCAGTGAGTCATGAGAATCTTAAACTGTCATACTCCATAAAGGTCTCGACGTAAAAGGCCTCGCTGACAATCTCCCCATTGTGTGTTACTTGTTATATCCGAGACGCGAATGAATTGTTAGAGTTTTGTCACAAAAAGAGAATAAAAACAGAAGTTGCTGACTCGATAGCCTCACGGCTCAGTAAAAAATGGTGTCTCCTTATCGAGGAATGAAAAAAAATGTGAATTTGCCAAAAGGTACCAGCGTGGAAGGAGATCCAAGTGCCAGATTGGAAAAAAGTGTGGAAGCCAGTATGGAAAGAGATTCAAGTGGCAGCATGGAAGGATATCCAAGTGCCAGCATGGAAGAAGTTGTGGGTGCCGGAGTTAATAAAAGTGGGAATACCTGGTGAGAAGTATTTGGGTAAAGATCCTCATGGTTGGGAGTACACGAGCCACGATCTCTGGAAGAAAAAGGTAGTGTGGAAGCCAGTATGGAAAAAATATTGGAAGCCAGCAAAGAAACAGATTTGGATACCGGACAAGAAGTTGGAATGGAAAGAGGAATGGAAACAAATTTGGAAAGCAGCGAAAAAGGAGATTTGGGTGGACGATAAGAAGCTCGTGTGGAAAGAAGAGCTCAAGCAGATTTGGAAACCGAGTAAAAAGCTCGAGTGGATACCGGACAAGAAGCTCGAGTGGAAAGAGGCGTGGAAGCAAGTGTGGAAGACAGAGCAGAAGCAAGAATGGGTGCCGGACAAGAAACTTGCGTGGAAGGAAGCATGGAAGCAGATTTGGGTTCCAGCGTGGAAGGAAATCTGGGTGCCAGGCTGGAAGAAGATCTGGAAGCCTGTGTGGATAAGCGAGTGGTTTCCCAGCGAGGATCACCATCCGCACAAGCCAGCGCACGGTTGGGAAGACAGAAAAGACATTCAAGCGCAAGCGAGCAACAACGTAGCTTTGCCTTACGCTCCGAGGCCGAACGAGCAGAATTCTCAAGAGCAGCAACAGGCTGTCCAGCCGGAACTGAGACGAGAAGACACTTTGCTGCAGAATCAAGAGTCGCAAAAAGCTCAGGGACACGCCTCGATAACGCACGATCTGGTTCCTCCGCCACTGGTCGATTCGAGCCAAAGCGATCCAGCAGCAGCCTGGAAATTCCCTCCTGGTTAATCACCGATTCCTGCCAAACGATCAACGCCCCTTTTCCACTCTTCACGGCGTTCCAAACTGCCGAAATCGCAAAGCGATAAAAATCACCTCCCAATCGATTTCTCCGTGTAAATTCTCAGCCGAAGCTCGACCAGCGATCCGAACATTTCGGCACGTCGTAGTTTCCATATATTTACACAGTCAAACCGATTGTTATGGCCGAGCATTGCGCGAGGCTCGTCCGAGAGACCGCGGACAGTGTTAACCAGCAAAACGAGCTGATCCGAAGCGCCCAAAATAATACAAGTTTGACGAAAAAGCCTTAAGGACGGAGAGCAACAAAGAATGAGAGATTTGTGTACCATAAGTCCACCATGTATATATTTAATGGTAATTATTATGTAGATAAAAAAATAAGGCTGCTGATTCCTTTGGGCCAGACGTGCTCGACCAAGGAAAGAAAAAAGACGAACGAACAAAAAAAAGGAAGCGTGACAAATGCCGGAGTGACTGCAAGACACTTGTGTATTTTTCTAGTATTTTTTACATTGTAAATGAAAAAACCATGTTATTTGTTTTTAACGATTGTTGTTTGATGCCGTTGAGAATAAACAAATTTTATTATATTTTTTTCTTAAAAAACGAAGAGAGAAACGAAATTTTATGAAATTTATGGTGAACTATTTTTTTCCTATTCATTGGAGCCGCGAACTTCGAGCCACAAACTTGTGGCGCGTCGATAGTGGCAAGAAAAATATATCAGGTAGTCCATATCTACAATGTGACTTGATGACCGCGCGCGCGCGCGCACACTCACGACGTTTCGTCTCCAGGGACACACCGTAATTTCATTTTTTTCCATCGCATGCTATCGCGATATTGATTTTTTATTACAATCACGCTTCGCGTCCAAAGGTCATCATCGAAAGTTGCTGCATTCGACCGAGTACAATATTTCTCGTGACTTTCGCTCGCACGTTTTGTCTGGCGAAACAAAATGTGCGGAAAATTCCACAAAATTTATCGCGAAAGAGAAAATTCCTCGCGCTTTTTAAATATTTCTTTATAAATAATAAAAATATGAAGAATTTTTCCATTTCACGAACTTTGAACAAAAATCGTACGAAAAAAAATTTGTTTTTTTTTTCTTCGCTAGAAGCTGCTCCTATTATTCAAATCTCCATCAAGTAGGGTCGTAAATGCGAGTTTACATACGCGCACACATGCGGTGTATAAGGTTAACGACGCGACGTGTACCTCGCGCGCGATCAGGCGGTTTGTCTTGAGTGAAAGTGCCCGAGTCTCCGCTCAGACTTCCCACAGCTCTACGACGCTCGCGGTAATATAAATTAATTCGTGTAAGAGTCAATGCATAGTCGCGTGTCTCGTGGGTAAATCCACATCCTTATTCTTCGCATACAAAATGCATTTTATACACACTGTCGAAGCCTCTAGAGGCTTGCAGAGGTCGATACCAGCGAAAGAGACATGCGAACGATCAACTTATAAGGAAATTGGAAACCTTGGAAACGGAGAAAATGCAATTCTTCATGTGCACAGATGCATCACTCCTTTCTCTGCGATTTATTGGGTCGCGATTCGATCTTTTCGGTTGGATCGTGTCGGCATAAGTTTGTAAGAAATGCAGAAACCTTCATTTCCACTGGAAAACTATTTTTTAATCAATTCCTATTGTTGCTCTGCCTGTACGATTAAAAAAAAATCGAAATTGAGGAAAAAAAGATTCCAATAAAAATTAAAAAAAAGTACAAAAGGGAAATTAAAATATCTAAAAATAAAAATTGTCAAATCAAAAAATAAAAATGAAGAAATAAGCAAAAAAAAAAAATTAATAAGTTATTTCAAAATAATACGTAAACAGTGGCAAGATCTCATGGCATCGAATGATCTCACGATGGATATGCTCAATAAAGTAAAAGTTTCGAACTATGGTGAAAGTTTGTTTTATTCCTAATTAGACTCGAATCAATGACGGTAAGTGCGGGACTTTGCAAATCTCTATAGAAATAGTTGAAAATGTTTATCGTGATTTCCGAAAAATGTAAAAAATTGACTTCTCGATCGGAAGAATCTATTTCTTGGTGCAGCTCATCGCCCACACGGTTTATTGTGCAGACGTGGGTCGGCCACGCGAAATACCGAGGCCAACTGCACTTTTTCGGTTTTGGTCACTTATCAAGCACTACCTGGTCCGATGGACCGACAGGTTTTCCGAAATTTTACGTTTTCCTCGCTCCGCACGTTGCCTCACTCGTCCATGCGCGTGGTTAGCGTCAAAAAACACAGACAGTTGTCAAATCGTGTTCGATGAGCCGATAGGAATGACGAAACTCTCGGTTCCTACTCAACCAATAAAAATTCAAATTTTTTAAGAATTTTTGACGATTCAATAAAAAATATCGTGACGTCGTTGCGTCATCGGGTTATAAATGATTTTTCGCCGAGTGATTTATTTCAATTTTCAGAAAAAAAGATAAGGAAAATAATTTCCCTGAATTATGTAAATTATAGTCTGATTGATAAAGTGACACCTAAGCATTTTTACCGAATTTCACTTTCTCGATGCAGGCCGATAACTCGCCGAGGATCGTGTGAAGAGATTTTTATTTTAAAAGCATTTCATATCAGCTTTAGAACACGCGATGGAATTCTCAACGCCATTGTACTGCTCCCGGCTCACTAATTGAACAACATAATAGTCAAATCATATGCTTGTGAAAAATAAAAGCTACTGACTTTGTTTTACTTCCGCCAAGGACGGAAAAAAACGTGGGTTTATGATTTCCGGATAAGAGAACGCGCGTTACTGCTGTCGCGACCTCCTGCCGCGCTTCTTTCGCGACCAACAAGATGCTGCGCATCCTTTTTTCTTCTCTGTTTTCAATATCGAGATCTTTACTGTCGCAATCACTATTTTCTATCGTTTCTTTTCTCTCATATTAATGAATTTTCTTCACGTTAAAGTTTGGATCGTTGAAATGCAACGAAATTCTGTTTTTTCTTGAGCAGAGCCCGTAATTATTGTCTGATATTTGGTCTGGACCGTAAAACGATCATCTCTTGCGACCCAAAAACAAAATCGACACAAAAAATGGCCATAATTTCCAAAATTCACTAAATAATTGCAGGAAAAAAACATTTTTCGTTGAATCTCAACGTTGCATCAATTTTGAATGTTCAGCATCAGGAACGATCTATTGAATATCTTTTTCAAATACCGACCACGAAGTCATGCCGGGGATTTTATTCATTGGGGAACGCAGAGATTTCGTAGATCCCATGCATCGATGCTCCTTCGCGTCGCCCATTGGCCGGTAAGGCTCAAAGAATTCGCCCCCCGACATATAGGGGCCCAGCGTCTGCCAATTGAAAAATCAAGAGAATCATTTATCCACATTTTTCCTAAGCCGAGAAGAATGCGATGTGCCACGAATCTTCGACTAAGGGGCTACGGGGGTAGCCAAAGGGGAGAAAAAAAACGAAGTAGACGGTATGGAGATGCGGGGACGAATGCGATGCACGTCGGAGTTGTCGTAACCGTCTTACGAGATCGTCCTCCCATCATTTTTTCGACTCTCGTCCGTAGTCCATTTTCTTCCTAATATTGTTTTTACCTGAACGACGCGAAACAGCAAAAAAAAAAAAACAGCGGACGGCCGAGCAGTTTTGATTGAAAACACAGAAACATTTACTCGCGCGTCCTGAACATTTCGGTTTTTTTGTTCATCCATTTTTCATCACGACGGTCCATACGAACTCTTGGTCGACTCAAATCGACGTGGGAGGCTCGACAAAAGAGTCGACGTTCCTGGTCCAACGACATCGTTATAAAAAGCCGTAAGTTTGCAAGTCGTTACGTAACTAATTCGATAAGAAAACAAAATCCTCTTCTGCTCTCGTAAATCGTCAACGAGACGATTGATTTTTTAGTAAAAATTATAAACTTGCTTCACTTCATGAATTTATCCGTTTCTGGAATCTCGTGGATTTGCGATTCCTTTGCAAATTTTTCGTGCAGTACGATTATTTTGTTCGCGTGGAAATGCAGAGTGTCGACTGCTAATCGGGATCATAAATTTTCGCCATTCCGGCGCTTCTGTGGCATAAATCTCCCAAGCCGGAAGTTAAATTCCTTGGAAAGTAATTGATGGCTCCAAAAGACACAAACTCTCGATTCCGTTGCGAGGTTCGTGTGTGCAGAATTTTTATTCCGCACTGTGCCTCGTACCCCTTACGCTTTTTAGAGAGCGACACTTTTTTTTTAATGATTCACGGCCATTCGGACTTTTCTTGAACTCGTTTCATTCGATCGCTCGATTCGGGAAGCAAGGACGCTTAAAAATGCACTTTATGGTCGAGCCACGTAAACGCGATTAATTCTTGCGATCGTTATTGCACTCCGACGGAAAAAGAAATAATTTCCTGGTTATTTTGCGATTGAAAACAAAATTTCCTCCCTTTACCTCGTTAAAATGATTTTTTAATTAAAATTTTAATTAAATCGAGATTCCCTCGAAACTGAAAATAGATCGTGCAGTCTTTGACGAAAATTCAGAATCTCGGCGATGTTCTGGATTTTTTGCGATCGAAGAAGAATTTTTTCCCTTTACCTCATTGCAATGATGTTTTTGATTAAAATTTCAATTAAATCGCGATTGCCTCGTACCATAAAATAGATCGTGGAGTCTTTGACGAAAATACAAAATGTTGGGGACGTCGGCAGTTTACAGAAATAGAATCGAACGAGGAAACGAGGAAAGAAGAATTTTTTTTCATCAATCAAGTTTGTGGCGGAAGCACAAAACGTTTTGAGGGATTCAAGGTCTGGGTTGGAGCTCATGAATAGGGACAATGGGACAAATGTATTTTTGTCGTTGGCCTCGTACGGGAGTTAATTCTTTTGGGCATATGTTATCGTGGTGCGGGCATCGGTAAAATTTCCATAAACTTTTCAAAAATACATTGTTCGATCTTTTCTCGAGAGGTTACGTATGAAAAAAAAAATTGGTGGAGTCGGAAACTGAAAGAATTTTGTTCCGCAGTTGGATTCTCCATCTCGTCGACGATGATCGTCGTCCTCATAATCCTCGCGAGCTGTCTTTTCTGCTTCTACGAGTGCCTGAAGCCTCGAGGATTTGCACCGGGTCCAATTTGGTTTCCATTCGTTGGATGTCTCCCGATATTTCAACGATTGCGAGCAAAACGCGGTTACGTTCACTTGGCATTCGAGAAACTCACCGAAACTTACGGGCCCATCCTCGGCGTCAAATTGGGTCATCAGAAATTCGTTGTCGTTTCGAGCCATCGATTGGTTAAAAAAGTTCTCCTTGGCGATGAGTTTAACGGCCGACCTGATGGATTTTTCTTCAGAGTTCGAGCTTTCGGTGAAAGAAAAGGTAAATTACTAGCGCGTTGATGAATCAATATGAAAGATTCTTAGAGGTGAATTTTTTCTTAGAATTTCGTGCCGAAACAAAAAATTCTCAACAATTCTCCATTTTTTTTTGAAAATAAAGGCGTTCTCTTCACGGAAGGAGCGACGTGGTATCACAATCGACGACTGACAATGAAACATCTTCGAGCTTTCGGTTTCGGCCAGACCTCCATGCACGATTATTTGATTTTTGAGGCGCAGGATCTCGTGAAGAATCTCCGTGAGAAAGGCAACGAGGGAACAACCCCGATAGCCATGCATTCAGCCTTCGACGTTGCTGTTCTTAACGCCCTGTGGATGATGCTCGCGGGGTATAGATTTTCTTACGATGATGCGGAACTCCAACGGATCCTGCAAGTTGTGCATGACGCTTTTAGGTAATGAAACAAAACTCTCGCATCGAGATATCGAGGAGCGAAGATTGAATTGAATTTTAATGAAATTTGGTGAGCTTACTCTTTAGTATTAAATATGAATATACACATTTTTTCAGATTTTTCTTCTACATAGTTTTCGAGTTATTGAACACTAGAGTTTACATGCATAAGCATAGCATTCAGATATATATAGATATATCTTTTGCTATTGTAAACTCAAATTATTCGACAACTATGGAGACGAAAAATAGAAAAAAATTTGTGTCATCGTATTTGATGCTGAAGAATATTATCACCAAATTTTATTAATTTCTTATCATATTGTCGTATGTAGCCAACCTCCTTAAGCGCTGTTTCTTATGTTGGTGCATTTTGGTTTCAGAATCACTGACACTCTCGGTGGATTGGTCTCCCAGATTCCATTCCTACGTTACGTTATACCTGAACTTTCTGGCTACAATGATTTAATGTCAGTCCTTGAAAAACTGTGGGCATTCATAGGCAACGAAGTTGACAAGCACGAAACGAGCATGCGTTCGGACAATCACGAGCCCAACGATCTTATGGATGCATACGTGTCGGAAATGATGAAAGGAGAAAAAAGTCCTGATCCGCAGACTTTCGATCGTCAGTTGAAAAAATCCGTAGATTTCTGTTCCGATGAAAAAAAAAAATGAATCAATTTAATTTTGTATTTTTTTTTCAATTTATTGGCTATTTTTTTCAGGCAAGGAGATCGTGGTCCTGTGCCTTGACCTTTTTTTGGCCGGTTCTAAAACCACGACCGATGCACTGGCAATCATATTCGCGTTTCTGGCTCGTAATCCCAAGTGGTTGAAAATTTTGCAAGAAGATTTGGACAGCGTAGTTGGCAGGGATAGAGATCCTGTGCTCGAGGATGCAGCACGTATGCCCAGGGTCGAAGCCTTCCTCGCCGAGGTTGTGAATCTCCCAAAATTCATGTTTTATTTCCATTTGAATTTTTTCTCAGTGCATAAAAATAATTGAGAGTGTAATTATGTTTTTTTTAGGCACAAAGAACTCTCATCCTCACACCTCTCGGCGTTCCACACAGCACGACGAAAAATGTATCCTTCGAGGGCTACACCATCCCCAAAGTAAAGACAGTTCAATTGTTTTTATTCGTTCCTCATTTTATTGATTATTTTCTGGAAAAATTCAACTCTGACCTGATTTGACAGGACACGACGGTGTTGGTGAATTTTCATAGTGCACACAATGACCAGGCTGTATGGGAGAGACCAGACGAATTCTTGCCGGAACGTTTTCTCGACGAAAATGGTCAATTCAACAGAAAACATGAATTTATGCAATTCGGATTAGGTAACTTTTCATTATTCTATTCATAGACTCTTCGATGACGTGGGAGCAGTCACTTTTTCGTCTGTCTATCGTCCAAGTAAATGAAGAAAAAAAACAGCCAATCAGACTCGCTGGAAAGCATAAAATGTATGGCCTGGATTGAAAATTTATGTTTTTTTTTTCTTGCACAGGTAAGAGACGCTGTTTGGGTGAGACGTTGGCTCGAGCCTCACTTTTCCTCTTCTTCACCCACGTCGTGCATCGTTTTCATCTTGGAATTTCCGAAAGCCACGGTTTGCCGAGCTTGGATGGCGCTGATGGTTTCGTCATTTCTCCCAAGCCGTATCATCTTCTCCTTACCCCAAGAGCATAAGTCGTTTAAATCGTCATTGAGATCGAATATAAAATACGAAAAAAAGGAGAATGAAATCATGATAATGAAAAAATTGTAATTAACAATTACGTCAATGGAAATATTACGTTTCACGAGCAATTTCGAAATTTCGATAGAGGAAAGTTCTTCTTGGGCGAAAGGAAAATTTCTAGTGTTCAATAACTGGAAAACTATGTAGAAGAAAAATCTTGAAAAATTTGTCTATTCATATTTAATAGCACAGAGTATGCTCACCAAATTTCATAAAATTCTAATAATTTCAAATATTCCTATGTTTTTAAGGTGACAACATTGTTGTATGCAGCCGCCCTCTTTAAAATGTATGAGAAATGGACAAATCCAGTGAATTGAATTTTCGTAGTTGACGTTGAATCGGAACTCAATACGCTTTTTGTTGGATTTTTTATTGACAGGAATATATTAACTGGCAATTCTTAATCTACTTTGGGTCGATCGATCGACGAAATAGTTGTTATAATAAGAATCTGAATAATGGCTAGAAAACGAAATTTAGTTAACGAGGAACGAGTAGAATTTCGTATTTTTTGGGTGCCAAAGTGATACCGAAATTGGGTTCGATGTCCGGTGGTTCCTGTCCTGGTTTTGGTAATAATTGGAATCGTTGCATAATCCCAACGAAGAATAAAAAGACAGCTGCTTTGGCGTCTGCCTCGCCGGGACATCGTCTGTGGCCTGAAACGAACAATTACTTCATTTTATTTTTTACTGTCTCGTATAAATGTGATTCTTGGTGATGTAATTGTGCTCGGCGTGGCTTGGATACCGATGAGTAAAAGCGTGACGCCTTTGCATCCTCCCATTCATAATTTTAATTGACAATACGAAGATGTAAGAAAAATGTCAACGATCGAATAAATGGACGTTAATAAATAAGTCGGAATTACAACTTTCTAGCTCGGAATGTTTCCGGTGGTTTGTTGGTTCATTTCTTTTTTTTTCCTAATTTTTATCTGTCGTCCAGAGATAAACGTCTCCGCGGAATATGATTTTATCTTTTATTCTTTACCTCCACCGAAAAAGGCGAGTTTCTCATCAGGAACGTATGAACCATTTTCGATGAATCTTTCCGGCTCGAACGATTCTGGGTTCGGATAATATTCCGGATTCATATGGATACTCCAGATATTAAGCAGGAGACAAGAATCTTTGGGTATTCTGTAACCTTCCAAAGTAGTATCGCGGGTTGCTCGTCTGGGTCCAATTATCGGTGTGATCATTTGTATACGTTGAGATTCGGTGAGGACAGCTTCGGTGTATGGCAATCTTTAAAACAAATTTATTACCAAGTTTGCAGCCTTGAGATTGAACGAAAAAATACTTTTTTCATGAATTATTTATTGAATGTTGGAATTTGTGGCAGTTTTTCGGATCTAACTAGTTTTTAGGTCGCGAGAGAGGATCGTTTTATTGTCCAGATCAAATATTGGGAAATAAGACAGAGCTCTGCCCAAGAAAAAACCCAAACTTGAACACGATTAAAACAAACTGAAACTCGCGATTTCCTGCGAAAAATACTTTTGCCATGAATTATTTGTTGAATTTTGGAATTTATGGCAGTTTTTCCGGTCTATTTAGTTTTTGGGTCGCAAGAGAGGATCGTTTTATTGTACAGTACTCCAACATGATTAAAGTAAATAGAAACTCGTGATTTTCGGTAGAAATAAATACCTGAATCTATCGTTGAGTTCTGGCAGAGAGTCACGTCCAATAATGAGATCAAGCTCCTGGTGGACACGACGCTGAATGTCTTGATGGACTGTCATACGAAGCAACAGAAAATCGAGCGTCGCCGTTGTTGTTATCGATCCAGCAATTAACAAATCCAACAGTACGATGAACAATTGATCCTCTGCAAATTCCAATAATCTCACTTGATTATCTTTCCACATTTATTCGTCGTTTCTCCATAAAGCTCCATATTACCATCGAATATCGGAGGATCTTCTTTTTCGTTCTCTATTTTCTCCAAAAACATATTTATCAAGTTGCCCTCTGTTCGTTCAAGGTTGTAATTTTTTCTGTGCTCCTCAATCGCTTCCTGTCAAATGTGTCAACGCCCATTACCCATTTAAACAGTTAGATTTTCATCAATAAATCGTCATTAAAAATATGCTGCGCGCACTTTGACGTAAATTTACCATCAGAAGTTTTTTCAACTCTTCGTTGAATGTTACGATTAGATCGTATCCAGACATTTTTGGAGCTATGTAACGAAGCCAAGGAAATACTGACAGTGTTCCTCCAGCCATGTCGAATGTCAGAGCTCGTTCGTCCATTAGCTCGATGAACCGCTTGAGTCTGAATGGGTTTCATACATTATATGTAACATTGACCATTGCGTGCGGCGTGGAAAAGCCTGAGAACTACGGTATTTTCTTCGATAAACATACGGAAGTGCGGCTTCGCTCAAAAATCATGGGAAATTTCTTTTTCCCCCATAAACATTAGAAAAAATAATATTTATAATTTAATTATAAAAATTTATAAAAAAATATAATAAAATTTATATTAAAAAATTATATTTTATCATAAATATAATTGTAATAAATAACCCATATATAATAATGAATTGAATAAATTAATACAATTATAATAAAAATAAATTTAAATCAAAAAATTAGTTTTTTACCCCATCCCATGGAATTTTTTCTGCCTCCTACTACTAATAATTATTATTGGGGATGCCTATTATGTGCGTGATAAAACAAAAAAAAAAGTTCATTTCGATTTTTGGGAACAGCCGCACTTCTTAATGTTTACCGAAGAAAGTAACGAAATTCTCAGGTTTTCTGTATCGTTATTGAAATGCTAACAATGAATATTGGGAACATATATATTTTTTGGGATTACGATTGTAAGAAGTTATGGTGTGCTCGAATAATTGTTAAATATGTTGAAAAATTACTTCTGTTGGTCGGGCATTCTTTTTCCAGCGGTCAATATCCAAACAACGTTCGCCATGGCCGGCGATATGATCGTTTTTGGGCAAACAATGCCTCCATCTTTCATGCTTTCGAGAATTATCTGCGATTCTGCTCTCACGTGTTTTACCATCTCGGCACGTCCAAATCCTACGGAGCGCAAAGATCTTACGACCCAAGCTCGAACTATTTTCCACTCGGGACCGTCCATCATCGTTATACCTGAAAAAGTGGTTTATCACAATGACACACTAACTATGCGAAGGATCAATTTCAAGAGTCACTATTTTCGAAAATAGAATTTCATTCGTTTGACTAACAAAAAGTTGTAAAACTCCTCACCTTTTTTCATTCCCATGTTCCTTAATTTTATAAATTCGTTCCATGGTCTACCGTCGAACTCTTCGGAAAAGAGAACTTTTCGTATCTCTTGATAACCAGATACTGCCAGCATGTCGAAGCTACCAAGACGGAGCGATACGATATTGCTCGAATAACGTCGAGATAGTTCGTTAAAAGCACGATGCTGTCCACGATATTGACGGCTTAGTTTTCGTACCAAATGAAGGTTTCCAAAGATGGGCCATTGAAAAGGTCCTGATGAGAGTAGAGAACTTTGAATTTCAAGAAATTGTCAAGATTCACGTACGATTTCATTATTTTTCCAATCGGAAATCGTTCCATTTTGAAATCATGCGATAACGAGATACCATTTGCTAACGAAACCTCCTCAATTTTCTCAAATCTCGCACAATTCCACAAAACAAACAAATCATGAATGGAACGATGAATGAATGCTCCATTTTAT
>JAPYYS010000971.1:0-78723 GCA_030522525.1 Campopleginae sp. 14b
TTTTGTGCTTTTTGTTTTTTTTCTTTTTTTTTTTTTGTTTTTTTTTTTTTTTTTTTTTTTTTGTTTTTGTAAATGAAATCCAAATTGGCAAAATTACTTGTTATACGTAATTAAAGTTAATCTCGATGATTAAGATGAAATTGGTTATTGATCGAAAACAATCTTGATCATTGATTTTACATCATCTCGATTGTTTCATTAAAAATAATAATAATTTCGATTATGAATTCAAGTTTTCTCTTCATTCTTTGATTGACCGATGATGACCTCTCAATCCTTCTAATGCTGCGGAAATCGAATGAGTTGCGATCAGATTCGAGCTTGCCTCCTTTCGGCAACGAGACTCCCAGTTGGCTAAATTTTTCTTCGAGCATACTTCATCATTATTTAATTAATCAGCAATTTTTTAGAAATTTTTTAATTGTACTCGGAAAATTGATAATTTGACCAAAATTCTTTTCACCCGAATTCAAAAAAATGTCACACATCTGAGCTCCATGTGCTTCCACGCATGAGATTCGCGTTCAGCTGGTGAAAAGAAACTTTCCTGAAAATCTACGTCCTTTAGTGTGTGCATCCATCGGATTTTCGTTCGCGGTATCTGAATTTTAACTTTAGTCGAATGTATGATTTGTATATTGAAAACATCAACGATTGCGGACATGAATCTCGAAAAAAATAATTTACGAAACGAGTTTTTGGCACTCGGAAGTTTCCTCCACGCGACAGTAATATTTTAGTTGAATCTTCAGCATCTTTTCGGCCAGTAACCAACGACTCGTGAGACGAATATTTCTGTTCTGTTCGAGTCTTATAATCGATAATAAAAAAAAAAAACAATACAACAGAAAAATAGATCGATAGCTCTTTTCGAGTACTCCGCGTACAGAATGTCGATTATAAATGATATTAATGATGGGATGTGTAATTGTCGGAACAGAGTTAAAAAAAGGTTCATAATGTATGGGGATCCGTATAGTTAATGGCACCAAAAAGAAAAATCAACAAACTCTCAGGCGATGGACGTTTGTACTGGACTAAAAAAACTGATTTTATTTCAATTTCCTTTCGACGAGACTCACGACTCATCTATTTCTGAAGATTACTACTCTGTTTCCAACTCGTTACGAAGCTATTTTATGAAAAAAATAAATCTCGCCCATGTTTTTCGATCTCTCTTTCTCCACTGGATAAATAAGTTGAATCGAGGTTTTCATCTGATTTTTGTTTCCCTTAATTAAGATAGTGATACTCTCACGCTTTGGTTACTCTATGGAATACATATATTTATACAATATTGTACTTGTAGTTTGTCAGTAGTTCATCCTTCGTGGTTTTTGAGCCATTACCAATTTTTTGGGTATCATGCGACTTCGAGACTGCGTAGGTTACGAGTCACTGGCAAACAAAGCTCTTTCGTGGGTTTAGATTAAAGAAAAAGTGAAAAAAGTAACAAGGCAACACCGTTATTTTAATTCAGTTGTAAGCCGCAATCATTCGCGACCCATTCGACATTTATATTTTCTTTATTCTTCAATTAAAATGCCTCATTGATAAATTAACGAGTTCTCGTGATTATGTCGGGTGAGTATGTTTTTATGGAATCGCCAAAATGTGCTTTTATCATCACCGGCATCTCTTCAGACTACCCAAACCTCTATTCTGGTTTAATATTCTGGTTGATTTTCTTCGATTAAATCGCTTGTATGCCAAGCCACTATTATAGTAATTGACGGGCTATCGTATGTTAATGAATGAAAAGATTGATACGATATTCACTACCTTACAACGATTGACTATGTTACGAGTTCGATCGCGAATGAGAGAGTAAGAAAAATGGTGAAGAATGTGAACTGTAAATAGGTTTTGGCCGGTGGAAAATCAGTACAGCTGAGAGAGAGAGAGCGAGAGTAAAAGAAATTATGCGTATGAAATGTTTATGCTATAGCTAGACATGACAAAATGAGCTACTCAGCTTTTACGAAAATAAAAACAATTAAATAAAAACAAAAACAGACAAACAAAAAATACACCCGCGTTGATACATGGGGGAAAATATTATGTAGAAAAACTGCAGTTTTATACGAGGCATTCAAAGTATTATCAAACGACTGATCTTAACGATTTTTTTCAATACAGTGAAAACATACGACACTCTGAGCCGTAAGCTTTTATTTTTTAGTCCGTTTTCTCTTTGGATTTCTCGATGAGCACTTTTCCCAAGCATTTCGTATTTTTAAATTTTCTAGAAGAGCAGTTTCATCAATAACGTTGCAAATAATTGATTCGTACATTCGGAGCGATAATCAATCAATCGCAAACGAACAAACAAATAACCGCTTCGATGACAAGCTATCAATTGCAAAAAAAATCAATAAGGAGGAGTTTTGAATTAGAAAGCTGAGAAACAGCGCGCTATGGTTTTTGGGGTTTCTTAGGCTCGAGTAAAATGAATCTTATCCAGAGTCGATGGGCTTTTTCGTTCGTTACACATTGTGCATTAGAAAAGCCAAAATTTTGCATAAACGTGTTGATTTTTAGTCCAAAATACTCGGCAAATGTTCAAAACGTCCAAGTTGGCCATGTCCTTACTCAATGACTTTCGTAATATTTGTTTGTAACAAAAAGACAACAAATTCGTAATTTTCATGTAACTATATTCCATGTGTACCTAAAAGACTTGAGGAAGCATTGAATTTAACAACTTTTTGTAACAAATAAATTGAAAACTTGATAAAAGTGTTGACTTATTTTCAAGGACTCGCAAATTGTTTTTTTTTCGGCAGTACCATTTTTTTTGGCATAAAAACAACTTTCTATTTCGTCATTCGTCTATGAGAATTGTGTGATTGTAACGCTTCGCTGAAACACTGGGTCGAATTGACCCCACACTCGTCTTCGCATCATTAATTATTCAGCATACTTAGCTGAATATTTTCAAGTGTCCCCTTGATTTTTTAAACAAAAACAATCTAAGTTCCAGGTCAAATTGACCCCGGGTCGTATTAAGGCAAGGGTCAAATAACTTTGTCAAGGAACTGTCGAACGTTGTTACAAACAAAAATTGCATCGGCTTTTAAAATATTTTTGACTGAAATTCGAGAGAATTGAACAAGTTTCTTACCCAAAATTTTCGTTCGGAATTCCCCTCATGATCGAGTCGTGGTAAACGATCTTTAGCTCCATACGCTCGAGTGATACCAACTTCTTTCTATATAATTCCATTAAACAACGAAATTAATCTGCTAACTTGAAGATTTTTTAATTCACTAACCATATCATTTTAGTCCAGCTTCATCTAACCTATGCGAGCACATGGTAGGCTTTACAGTTCGATACTTCAGCGACTTGACGATAAATTAATAGCAAATTGGTCGTCAATATTATTTTATTAATATTAATTTTTTCCTATGGATTCAGAACACACTGGCATTAGGCTCACGAATGTTTTTTTTTTTCGAAGATCGTGTACGAGTTTGATGATACTAGAGTTTTATGAAATAATAGTGTGTCATGTATGACTGAGTGTGTGGGTGTATAAGTTAAGGAATTCTATCAGTTATTATCATTATAATGAGAAACGAAAAAAGTATGTAAAGAGTTTAATAATACTTACTAATAAAATTAAGAGAAAACAAAAATCACCAGAGAGTTTCAAACCGTTTGGCTTCCCGGTTTTTTTTATTTTTGCCCGTCATTACGACATATTTTTACACGTTTCAATAAAAATAACGATGTTACGAATCGATTACTTGATTCTCGCCGGAGGTTCTAGTTTCGAACTAACAGGTGAATTTCGAAAAACGAAATCTCTTGTGCTCGTAACTAAATCTATAGATGTAAAAAACTTGCCGCCTTTTCCTTACTCATAAATTTACCGTTTTATTTTGAATTAGATGTTTTTTTCAATTATACTTTGATCATTTAAGCGGAAGTACGCAGCGCCGCCTCAGGCGATGTAATACCAACGAATTATTGATAACTTTCCCGCGCTAATCAACATAACCTTGGTATCTGAGCGGACACCTCGAACTACAACAAATAGCATTCCATATTTGAGAAACAAAATCGATATAGGAAATAAATAATATTAAAAATAGTCAAACATTCATTATCATTACCGGAGAAAAATGGCCTGCTGCGATCCGACCATCTATCACATTGATGCAATTTTATTGCAAAGTTACGTAAACAAGCGTTGCACTTTGACAGCCAGAGATAACAGTGTTCACACCGGCATTGTATACACGGTCGATCCGTTAACTAAAAGGTTAGTTGTTATTTCTTTTTACAATCAATATTACGTATGAATAATTGAATACCATAATTTCTCCGATTCCGTCCTTGACTTATTACGATTCACTCTACGCTTGAAAAATTCGTTTTACCAAAACGATGTTAGCCTCAGTCTAGCTCTCAACGACGTTTTACGTTTTCAGTGTCGTTCTCTTAGAAAAAGCAAATACACCTGAACAACGTCTGAAATTCATTATGGGCCATGCCATACTAAGGGTCGATGTACTGTCCGAGAAGGAGGAAAAAGTGCCGGAGCTATTTCAGCCAAGCCCATCCGGGCTTAGCGCAGCTGCTTTAGCAGAACGCAAAACTGCTTTAATGAAACTTTTGGTAAAGAACCGTTTTCCTGTACAAGAAAACGGAGACAACATCGAAATGGAAGACGTCTTTTCTATACAACCTCCATACTCCGAGAAGGACTGCATTTCCGAACAACCAATGGTTTTATCCAGTCTCCATAGAGTCATCTGGAAACTGGACCATAACTCCGGTGGCGATTTGACAATACCACACTATTTTCATTAGTATCGGTAAAAGTAACAACCATTTTTTTCACTACCGTTAAATATTTGTCAAAAATTCGTATGAAAATTTTATTCAATGACACTTTTATTAAAAATCACTAAATTAGAAAATCTAAAAAAGCAAATACCTTAGTTACGTGTAAATGATGCAAAATTCGATGAAATTAAAAAGTCAGAACTCAGAGGATAGCGTTTGAAATAAAAATTATATTTTCATATTAACGATAGCAACAATATTTGTTTACATTTAAAATGTTTTATCATAAATCGTAATTTATTATAAAAATGAACCTGTGATTATGAGGAATGTGTGAGTTTATCGAATTGTAAGGCCGAGACTTTAAGATATGTGCGTTGTTTTCGTTGATGATTCGAGGCGGCGAACCGATGAAACGTTGGCGATCTACAGCGAGCCTTTGTTCAGCCAAATTTATATATTACTGCAGAATCTTTGGATCGATCGAGTCAAATTCACCGAGAGTTCCAACCAGGAATACTGTGTGATGTCAAAAACATATTATAATTTTATTTTTCTAGATTTTACTGCCCAAACCTACATCATTTATTCTTGATTCAACAAATAAAATTGTTGTTACTGGTTACTAAAAAAATAGACCATTTTGTATATTCGGCTATCAGCCTTTCTGCCAACATTGTCACAACCTGAAATGAAGAAAAATGTATGTAGCTCGTGCACGAAAAGTGGCAGAATCGTTGCATATTTATTTTTAAAGTAACAAGTTCCCATTTCTGCTCTGGTCATTGTTTCTGACACAGGATAAAAATATTCGTTGATTTGCTGTATCGGTTCGTCAATTTTTTATAATAAAACAAAGTATCCGATTTAAAAAATACGAATATCATCCGGACGATGTATTTCCCTTAAATCCACTGGTGCACCGACTAGGGTGACAAACAAATATGCAAGAACAATGTATTCGACTTTGGAATCGTCTATCGAGCTTCTCTAAATAGTTGCAACACTCTACAACGAAAAAGTATATTTATGATTATTTAACTAACAGAGATAAATTTTTGTACTAAAATCTCTCGATCTCACTGTCTTTGCTCTATATATATCTTGTAATTGCAATGTGCATTCTTTCAATTGTGCTTGCATATTCGAATTAAAGATTTGCTGTACACTTATAAGTTACTAAATCGTATTGAGGTATAATGGTTGGATACACATTCAGTTTCGATGTGTCTCATTCAGAATTTCAATCCTTTCTTTTCTTGGAGGTGAGCACGTGCTTGTCATTCGACTAGTGCGAATTAAATCCGTGAGAAACGAAAGGATTTGGATTCTGAATTCGTTGGGCATGCGTGAGATTTTTCTAATGCTTTTTGGACCAATGTTCCATCGTCCGCTCAAGGTTATTTCAGCGCGATCGATATAATTATGAGATATTGAAAGTTAATTACTCGACTTTAGCGTCTTGACGTCTATTTTGTTTTTTCTGTTGCGATTCCGGTTCCCAAATACTGTTTGAGTCTATTACACATTGGTTTTTATTTCAGGCAGTAGTTTTCTTACGCAATAAGCTTTTTCTCTAAATTATTAAATCGAACGGTCCTATCGAACATACGCGTTAAGGCAACTCTCGATCCGGCGTTAAGTGCGAAACAGAAAAAAACAACACACACCGTGCCAGTCGTCCTTTTTGTCTGCAAAAAGGCATTCGAATTCTCTGTCTCTTTGGATTATCAACTCAAAAGATATTTTTATTTATCGACTGCGCTGCATGTTCACGATTGCTGAGTAATCTGCTCAGCTACTTCTTTCCAATCGCTTTCCGTTCGATCGCTGCGAAATGCTCATCGCAAAGTTTATTTCTCATGTAAACTGGCCTATAAATATTACACTGCAGCGACAAAATAATAGTGGCAAATGTTCGATAAGCTCCTTCCGCATGATACGACTCGGCTATGTCCTCGGAATCAGCTGTCTTTAAATATTCTCTTTCATATATGTCCCCAATTTGACTTTCAACGAAGGAAATCGTGCTCCCCCCATATTGGCTGTTTCTTTTTTTCTTTTTGCAGTGCCTGTCGGTCGTATTTGAGAAATTCACGTTTGCCTTCGTTTCGAACAATCATTTGGTGCTGTTTTATTGTTTATCAAGCTCTTTACGCCGTGCAATGTCAATCGGTCTCGCTGTCCGAATAATACTCGATGGGACTGGGATCGCGGACCTTTCTCGAGTATCTCATTCCTATGAGGTCAGCCATTTCTTCGATGTTTGCCAGCACCTGGAACACAATCGGTAAGCGTTCATAACATTTCTGCATTAAAATACTGAAAAATACTTTAAATCCCTCAAGCATAAATTCTTTGTCAATGACATTAAAGTTTTCGGATTAAAAATTTCCATGATTTTGTCGATTTGTTTGAAATTTTCAAAAAGTTTAGCTTCCACGTGGATGAAAATATTCGTTAATGGTTCTGGAAAATAAGGTGCAAAATTTTGACTCACGTAATCCAACTGTTCCTTGGTGTGGGCGGCAGATAAACAAAAACGAATCCTTCCTGCCATGAGAGGAGTCGCTGGAAAAGCAACTCCAACTGTCGCGATATTTCGCGTCGTCAAAGTACGAATTACGAAACTGTGCAGATAAAAATACCTCAGATTAACGAAAAATTCATTTGGCTCAGAATCTTGAGGTTATTTCGTTCATCGAGAAATTAGAGCGTTTTTTTTTTAAGAATCTGGTATTTACCGTATTTTAGAGAATAAATAAACTAGCATAGGCACAACCGGAGAATCTTCGTGACCGTAAATTATAACTCCAATTTGATGAAGCCTGCGCCTGAAGTATCGCGTATTTCGCGCCAATTGTTTGGTCCTCGTTCTCCCTGCGTCAGTTCCATCTTCTCCCATTATTATTCTCATCGATGTAATTATCTGTTGGGCTATAGGTGGCGACATCGCAACTGCGTATGTGTGAGCGTGGCTGTACCTTCGTAAATGATTGATCAAAGCCTGAAAACGAGGATAAACGATTTGTCCATGAAAATGGCCAGTTGATAAATGTTAGAGATCAAAATTGAGCATTGGAGGGTAAATAGTTTCATGGATTTGGAATAGAACGTCAAATCGTTACGGAGGATTATTATTACCTTCGAGCCCGCAATGTAACCACCAGCTGAGCCGAAACTTTTCGTAAACGTTCCCATTAGAACGTCTACCTCGCGGGGATCGATTCCGTAATAGTCACAAATCCCTCGGCCACGTTTACCCATTGCACCAGTGCTATGTGCTTCGTCCAAATAGAGATAAGCCTGGTTGACAAAAATGAAGCCAAAAGATAAGTAATGGAAATTTATTTACAAGAAAGTTTGAGATTAATTGGGAAAAATTGCTTTTCGAGACCACCAACCTTATATTTATTTTTTAAAGCTATTATTTCTGGCAAGTGGACAATCGACCCTTCCATCGAGTAAATTCCTTCTACAACGATGAATATTTTTTTCCATGGCAGTCCGCTCTTTGGCTGACCGGAAGCGATCGCTTCGCGTAATTTTTTTTCTAAATTTTTTAAGCCTGCAAAATGAAAATGACATTTTAATTAATTCGCTCAAATCGTCACCATTTATTTATAATTATCACCATTTTCGTAGACTCACTGTTGTGCTCAAAGACTCTGGTAACAACTCCAGAAAGTCTCAGTCCAAGAATCAATGATGCATGATTTTTTTCGTCACTCAGAACCAAGCAGCCTGGAGTAAGCAACGAGGGCAAATTCAGAGCGTTCGTTGCAAAACCCATTCCGAATACAATCGCATCTTCAACCCTCAAAAATCTTGCTGTCAACTTTTCCAACTCGTCGTGGATCGGCATACTTCCTAAGTTTCAAATAATCCTTCAATATACGTAAAATAATATTTTTCCATATTCACTCAAATTGAATATCGATCGGATTTCGAAGGATTTTATTTACCGAGTTCCATTCGAGTACTGCAACTCGAACAACCTAATTTCTTCAAAGTTTCGATACTTTGCTCGGCACATGGTCCTGACGCTTCGGCAAAACCCAAATAATTGTAGGAGCCCAAATTTATACACGGAGTTTCAGTCCCTGTGAATCTGAGAGACGAAATAAAAATTATATTTCGAGCAAAACTCAATTTTCAAGCAAATTTTTACTTTTTCTTTTTCATCGTTGAGAATTTTCTTGAATTTTTGCTCCGGAACGGCGCAAACACATTTTCAAATATGTTCTCGTGACCGTATCAATTTTTGTAAACGTGTTGAGTTTATCAGTATCAAAAACACTGATTGATAATACCTACTCAAAAGTCCATCCATGGTCTCGGGTTATTCTGTCCTTCAAGGTGACCATTGCACCTGGCACTGAACATATTGGACGGTTCCAACAATCTCGCACTCTTCGATACACATATCGAAGATAAAACGTTTCAAATTTGTCATAGAGAGCTGGATACCCCTTCGGATACATAGAAAGGAATGTTTTTAATGAAAAACATGAATTAACTACACCGGGAAAAAGTAACGAAAAAGAAAAGCAAAAATTCATGGGAGTGTTTTAATTTCTTCAAAGAATGGCCAAGCCATTATCGATGAATGAGCCTTGAAATTTGCATCGACGCGATGCCACGAAACGAAAAAAAAAAAACAAAAATGATAATTCGTCACTTTTTTTCGACTTTTTTTTCTTAATTTGCCTTTTACCTTTTTTGGACCTCACGAATGGATTCGTAAAATAAAAAATGAATTTTTTATTTTTTTTTCATTTCGTGGCATCGCGTCGATGCAAACTTCAGGCTCATCGTTGAAATTTAGTTAGTTAAACAATTGTTTACTGCATCAATGAATTGGTCAATTTAATTTGGACTTTTTTGGAAATTGTGGTTGGAATACCTGTCTGTTTTGTTCGCGAGCGACTTTCGGCGTGAAGAACAATTGGTTTATAAATCCCAGAAACATTAGAATGTAGAATCCAAAATGTGTTAGAGCGGCTGTGAATAACGTTGGTGGCTCGAAAGATTCTTTTGTTCCCACTTGTCGGTCTCTGTACTCTTCTTCAGTTTCCTTAATCTGCAAAAATAATAATTAACTCAATTTTATTTATTACGATCATTGAATTTTCGACGACGTTGAAGTTCGACTCGTTGATATACAACGAAAATAGATTATTTTTGCAAGCAGAGTGCAACATTTTCGGGAAGAATTTGTCAAAAATAGAGGGACAGAATTTTTCGCCACTCGAAAGCTAATTTACTAAAAAAAAAAAAAAAAAAAAAAAAAAAATTTCGTCAAATTTCATCCAAAGTAAATTTGTAAATAATTTTCCGAGTCAAGCTCAATAGAATCATATGGAATGACCCAAGACTCTGCGGCTCGTGCTGCTTCATTTCAAGTCCCACCATTATCGTTTGTTCTCGAAGGCTATAAATTCAGTGGGATTTGACCCAAATTAAGCTTTGGAATCGTCCGAGAGACGTTCCGTCGACTGGCTCGTTCAAAGCCGATACGTTGGTCGCAATATTTGCGGTTCGATCTCTCTGAGTATTGCCGCTAATAGTCTAAGGGCTTTATAAAAATTCCGGCACTCCAAAATATCCGTAAAAACTTGGGGATTAATCAATTTTTTTAAATCTAATTCACATTATGGTAATGGATGGTAAAAATATACAAAGAGGAAAAGAAAACTGAAACTTTTGCAGTGCCTTTGCTTGAGTTCGAATTAATGCTGAATCGAGTGTCTCGTTTTAATGAGTCGAGGGCCGTTGAAGGTCAAGAATCGAGGGACCGTAGTTACATCGATGTGTATTTCATGTCGAAACAGCTTCCGCTTCGTCTGAGATAAAGTTTCTGTGAACGCTGCTCCGACGCATAGCCCGCGATACTTTTTATTCCCGCGATAGAAAAAATACAAAAAAAAGGAAATCTCCTCTCCTCACATCGAAAAATATAATATTTTTTGTTTTTTTTTTCAAATCATTTATTTTTTATGTTCTATTTCGAGAGACGTTGAAAAAAGTCGCGTTTCTTTTTCAAGTTAGGACACCAGATGGCCCGCACATAGCGGAATCTCTTCCTTTTTTTCTGCGCCAAAACCACGCGAGTCCTTCACAAATTGGTTCGAGTGCAGCTGCACTAAAGAAACCTCCATTCACGCTCCGTAGTACAGTGGTACGGGAGGCCAAGTGCACACGCACTTTTCAGCACAGCACTGTCCCACATTTCTGGTGCCAATAACGCCGGTTCGCCAAATGTCAATCGAAAATAATTTTTATTATTAATTGACTATTTTTTTTCATTGAGTACGCGCAATAACGTTTGGTCGAATAGGAAGCACGAAAAATATTCAAGTTCATTTGAGGGAGAATTGATATCGCAATGTTGATTATTCGGTCGGCTCGTACTTATAGGCGTTATACTTAAAACTACGCCTTTTGATTTTCTTTACACTCTCAGGCTTTTGCCCCTTGTCGTTCTAGCGAGAACTCGGCATTTGTACAAAAAATTAAAATCGCGCGAACGTTGTAAACGATTGATTCGTGTTGTCCGAATAAAAATAACGTTTTCGATTGATTTATAAAGATTGACTGACCTGAAGGTGCCCGTTGCTTCGAGGATTTTTGTGTTCATTGATATTTCCATTCATGATTGTACCATTGAGCGAACTATTTCCGTTAGATAGCCTCATATCGTCATGTTCACTGGACGTCGACACAGCCATGGGAACCGTCGCGGTAGCCATGTTAACGGTTGAGGAGATTCTTTGCAATTAATTAACGAAATAAAAAAAGGAAATAATGGCGAATTATTTGAACGAAAATAAACGGAGATCGTCCAAGTCCGTCAATCAATCATCCAAATAATTTTTCCTTTTTTTTTTAACCTGGGACACGAGCACCAACGCCCCGATGGCTGCCGGATACTGATCTATCGACACTTTTCTCGCTCCCGCTCTTTCTCCCACCGTTCCCCTTCCTCCTTTCTTTGTCCTTCTTCTCCCTTCGGATTTTCCCTACTGTAGCTTTTGCCGCGAAGTATCGAATTTTTTTCATCACTCAGCGCCGCAACGATTCAAAGCCATCGTTTGGTCGAATCACGAGCACTATCCGTACCTGAACACCGCTCGCAACTTACTGAAATACTAGCCGTACGTTTCTATGAGCCAATACAAAACGTCGCCGAGCTCGCGTGGCCCAGGGCTGAGATAGTTTCTCGAAAGGCCCCTCGCGGTCCATAAATCTTTTTCATCCTCTTTCCCTTCCTGCCCCCTCCAATTTTTACTATTCCAAAACTTCATCGAGTCTTTTAATTTCTCACTAATCGCCCAATCCTCAAAATTCCCATCGGCCCGAAAACCTGCATTTTTTTAATTTCACAAACCCAAACAAATCGTCTGTATTTTGTTATACTTTACTGATCCTTATCTATGTTTAGAAAAATGATAAGATTAAGCGATTTGTACTAGGAAAACAATAATCTCCAAAAAAATAGAAAACAAAAATCATTTTTTTTTTTCAATACGATCGCGAAAATTTTTTTCAGTTTTTTGTAACCAATCCCCGCACGGCTTGCAATAAATAAATCTTGATTTAATTTTTTCATGAATTTCGATTGAGAAATTTTCCAAATTACGTATAGAAGCCCATGAAATACTGAAAGTTTATTAAATATTCTATTCACTTTTCATTAATCAAATTTCGTTTTCGATTAGAAACAAACAAAAAAACGACAAATTTTTCAAGCAGCCCGACTTCCCATTGAGACCGAAAAAGTTTCTGTTTTGTTCTATTTATGGGATGACGTGTTTGATGATCTCATAAACACGCGGCTAACCGCGATCGGGAAGTTCGATTAGGAATCCAAAAATTAGTTAGTAGAACATAAAATATTCATTGATCGTTTCTATTGACAACGATCACGACGTCAAATTGGCAAGCAAAACAATTCGATTCGCATAATTATCGCAATAATGGAGATTTTCTATTTTTATTTTCCAAAGATCGAGGAAAAAAATTCGTCACTTGCGAATATTTCGTGTTGACGTCCCCGGAAACAAATTAATTAAAATTCTCGTAATTTCATCGTGACACGAAAATTAAGCACGTCATTGAATTTTATTTCGCGACAATAATAAGTTTTCGAAGAAATATATGAGAACATTGCAAGTCCCTTCATTATCGACGGTTATGAAAGAATAGAATGGAAATGGAATGAAAAAAAAGTCATTGGTTTCTCGATCATCCGGCAGTAATTCCTTCCTGAGCTCAATCCAATGTTATCGTAGCTGAGTTTAGCAAACAACCAAGGTTCCCGGGTTGTTTGCTGCTTATCTCGAAGCTTTGCAATCGGATCAAGAAATTAAATACACGGCGGAGCATAGTTCGTGTAAAGGGGAAGAAATAAGTTGAGAAAATAGAATCGTGTCAATTTTGATTTTACAATTTGTCAGATAAGTGCGTGCTGAGCAAAATTTCTGAAGGTTGAATTTTGACACTCAAATGTTTCTCGTAAACTCGTCACCGTACGAGCAAAGCTGTAGATAAAAATGAATCGTTTAATAAATATTTGAAATAAAAGCTGAATACACGTACATAACGTTTTGGATTAGTCACAGAAATATTAGTGGATTCATCTCATCTGGACATGTGTGAAATTCATGCGGTTTGCGACTGCGCCCTACGATTCTCCTTCCCCATTCACCCCGATCATTTGTCGTTCTGCTTTCTACCTTGCCCTCACGGATCGGCTCTCGGATTCTCTATATATCCAGCGAGCTCCCCATCAAACCAGTTAACCAGTACAGTCTCCTCTCTCGTCAAGTCTTGTTCGCGGTTCTGTGTGCTTCCTGATTTGCTCCAACGCGTGCGGACGTTCTTTACACTGACATTTGACAGCTGAGTGTGTGATAATATAAAGCCGAATATCTCTCTCCCTGTGAGAGAGAGAAATCAAAATAGAGTGAACGAAAAAAAGATAAAATAAAGTGTGAGGTTTGTGTAAAGAAATAAAGCGAAGAAAAAGCAGTAAAAATCAGTTGGAGCGGTGAAATTGAGGCGGTAGATTTTACAGTCTTCTACAAACCGGCTTGGCCGTTCCCAAGCCAAATTTTTGTGCCATTGGTTGCCACAGAGACATTTACCGAAGGTTCTCAACCAAAATTGTGCGTGTCCCCACATTTTTGAGTTTAATACGCTAAAAAAAATCGTTCCTTCGATTAATACATCGCATTCTAGTTAAAAAAAAAAAGTGATTAATTCAAAGAGGCGAAAAAACAAGCCGGTAAAATAAAATAAATTTGTCAAGTACTTCCGGCTCCTCGTCGGAGCTCCATCTGCCACGAAAAATGGAAAATAATTCGATTTTTCATCCGCAGAATGAACAACAATCAATCACCGAAGATTCGTTGATCGAATCAAAACAAGTTGCATCTTCTCCGACAAAAGAGTCGAGCATAATGAGTGGAAAAACGATAAAACGTGAAAACGATTCGATGGACGATTTCGAACATTTGGAGCACGAAATATCGCCCAACGATGAATCACGAGCTGGCATTAAAAATATTGTCGATGCAACGTCAATGCAATTAATAGATTTGCCACAGTCTCATCCGGAGAGCGAAAAAACATGTGACGTTCGGGTAGAAGAATTAACAAACTTAGCGAGTAAACTCGAGCGGAATATACTCGACACTAGTATACCGGCTGACGAGAGAATTCTACAGCCTGTACCCGCGACCCCGCCACCTTCAGCGAATTACGAAAAGTACGAGCAGCCCGAACGGGAGAGCGACGAGGACGAGGACGAGGAGGATACAACGAGCCAAGTGTTGGTTGAGAGTGCGCAGACGTTGAGCGGTATTGTCGGGCAGGACTGTGATCCCAAGGATCAACACTATCCTGACGATTATAATAATCAGTTAACTAGTCGAACAATCAACCAGGATTATAAAAATACTAGTGTGATGGATTCCAAAGCTGCGACGATGGCTTTTATGGAGACGGAGAAAGCGAGCTCCGATTATCATCATTCGGAGCCTCTAAATATCCCATTGATGCCTGGTAAATTATCAGAAAATAGCGAGGAGCACGTTTTCGAGGACGAAAAGTCACAGCACGTAGAATTTCGTGATAATTTCAATGCCGGAAGTGAAGATAACGCGAGCTCTTTGATTACTGGAATGACACCGGCAGCGTGCATGGATAAATGGGCCATGGATTCGGGCATCGATGATTCCAGTCTCAATAGCACAAAGGACCAATCGGTTTTACCAAAAAATCCAAATTTCGAGGATCAAGACATTCAGCACGATGATAATAAACACGAGGAGCTTCTTTCGTTCCAGAAAAATAACGATTTCTTGAGCAATATCGAGTCTTCCGTTTTGCCGGTACCAGAAAAATCCCCCGAATACGATTTTCTCGCTGGCGAGACATCACCCAATATCGAAATTAAAAACATGCCCAACGAAACGAAAAATCTCATGGAGGACGACACCTGGAACGTGGTCGAACGTCCGGAGGCCAAAACTCCTGCTGTCTCCTGTGCACGAAAAGAGGTAGAAAGTGAAGATGCGTTTAAAGCTCAAAGAGATTATTACGACGAGGCACCGACTAAGCCCTTACCGCCCTTGCCAAAGAACGACAACGACGATGAGGAGACTGAGCATTTCGCCACGAGAAACGAATACGAGAGAGAACGTCTGCACGATGAAACTTTCGAAATGTCCAATGATTTCATCAGCTCGACCACAGCCAGCAAATCTAAAGGACAACAACAGCACAGCGGCGCAGAAACTGGAGATTCCGAATTCGAGTCAGCCCCAGAACAATCACCTGCTAAAACATCTGCAAGACCGACCACCAACGAGACAAACACTTATTACTCTGGGAGAAAAGTCAACGCCGATGATATCGCACCGAAGGCGATATTCACCGACATGGGCCTTGGTAAGTACGATGATTCCTACATCACGTCTTATTTATCATTCTTATATTCCTAGCACACACAGACATCGCATACTTCGATGTAGAAACGCAATGTGTAAAAAATGATCGAGCATTAACGCCTCGATACGAAATTCCCGAATACACCCATCGAACAAAATCCTTAATATTAGAAATTAATAAATTCTCAACTACTTGTCCGATGACACCGATAGACGCAATTAAAATAAAAAAAATACATGTCGCTGATTCGAGGAAGAAAAGAAATTTTACAGCAAATTCGAACCAGTTGGAAATTTTGGAGCAATCTTTCACATTGTGTTGACTCAGTGTCTGAATTTTTCAATACGGAGACCCACAAAATTAGAAGGAAACCATATTGGGACAGTCTTATCGATATAATTGATTGAGAAATATTTCAAATTTCGTAAAACACTTCAAACACGAACATTATTATTCTACTCGGTTTTTATCATTTGTAATCGAATGATCAACCTTTTGGAGCAATTCCACATGCGATGGAATAGTACAAAAATATTTCGGAGCTCTTTTCGAATAGAATTGGATCCCCTATTGTGATTAATAAAATTTGGCACAGTAGTAGATTCCGTCAAATTTTCGAAAGGCTACGAAGAACCAAAGAAATATATTCCCACTAGTAATTTCATTGATTTCATACATTCAATTGTACGATACGATAAAAAGTGAGATTTCTTATAAGACTCGATATACGAAATTACGAGTATGGATTTTTTTTTTCTGCTTATCTGTTGTAGCCTCTCGAAAATTTGGCTGGATGTTTTTCTAATCATTAATGTATCATTAATTCTGAAACACAGTACGCTAAGTAGAAACTGTCAAAATATCTCGTTCCTTTTGTTTTGTGTCAAGTTTGAAAGCAATTTTTCATATAAATTTATGCAAAGTACTAAGGAATCTGTCAACACGTTGGAAAACGATGGAAAACTTGTTGCTCATCCAGCAGCTATTTTAACGCTGGGATATTTGACGTCACGAATCGATTGTCGCTGTAGATATATAGTAGCTACTGTTAAGGCGGTTGTTGCAGCTTTGAATGATGCTCGGGGTTTTACATATACAAGAGACAAAATATTGAAGAGTCTATATTGAGCAATAAATATAAGACATTAACAATTCCGCACGATCTTACGGCCATGACCGGAAGTACGTGACATTGACTTCAGGATTCAGTAAGAAACTTTAACCAGCATAAAACGTCTAGCGTCGTCCTCTTCGATGGACGAAAACTCACCAAACTTATTTACAACACACCTGAACGATGTATATGCGTTTGTGTGTCTTGTTCGCTCGTATGTATGCGCTGCCGAAGGTTTATGAGTCACGAGCGAATTCTCTGCCCCACTCGAACGGCCGTTCCTATATGCATGCATAGCGTCACGTTCATTTCTAATAATAGAGGTCCCGATTCATTAAGGAGGCTTGAAATATTGCTCACCGATAAGTCGAGAAATTAGATCGTCATTAAGTTTTGCTCTTTCAACCAGTTGGAATATTCGCCTCGAGTTTTTAACGGTACATGCGCTAATCACTTTACCACCAACACGACCGATCGCTCTTCCGGCATGTACCACTTTGACGCAGTGAGTTACTTCCGCCTGGATACAATACATCGCACTGCCTCACAAACCTCTTTCTAGATAAAAGTTCAACCATGCAAATCTCGGCAGTTTTGTTCGAGAATTTGTAGCGCGCACATGCTCGTGACTTTTCTGCATTGCAACCTGCTCAGACAGCTCATGCTATCGGAACTGTGCATCGTCCATGTGGAGTAGACAATGTTGAGCCTATTCCCACGTGATAAAAAAAAAAGCATTGACAATCCTGTGGCTTCTTTTTTTTTTACAAATCTATGAGAATAAGTAGAGAGTCATTTCGAGTCAATTTGCATTTTAAAAAATTCACTGAATAGCAAACTCGACAGCTAACTGACATCCTGACGAAAAATCTTGAGATTTTTTCCATTTATTATTTTTTTTTTTTTACGCAAAGGAATTTCGAAATATATTGAAGCTTTTTCCATAGCATTTTACTGTTTCTACAGCGGGGATTCTATAAAAAATGTTGGCGCGTAAACTGACGCGGTAGAAAGTAGAGCAACATTCCTTTGATAGTTTACAAACGAAAGATTCCAGTGGTCAGTGTGTATATCTGCGAGATCTCGATGGGAAAGATTCGCTTTTGTTCTTTTCCAGTTACGGGTATAGCGAGAAGATCTAAGGCTGTGAGTCACCGCTTGAGTTTCGCTTCTTGCTCTCGAGATTTCTTTTTTTGCTCTATCTCTCCTTCCCCTTCTCGTGCGCGTTCAGCGATAACTGAACTAATATACTTTGGTTTCGCCACAACGAGCCAATCCCTCGTTTCTTCCGGTCCGATTAATTTTTCCGTGAATACAAATATTTAATATTTTTTCGACGATCATTGAAAACCCCAATTTCTATAAGAAAATGACAGTAACAAATGTTATTCGCAAAAAAATGAATAAAAATATTGGGATGCTTGGAATTTCGCAAAATCTAATTATCGGCGTCCCATGAATTTCAATTAAATTGAATAAAATGTGAAAAGTTAAAGAGAGCTCGAACCCCTGCTCCATGGGTTTGCCATTTTTGTGTAAATAATTATGAATTCGTAAGGCTTTTGAGAATGAAAATAGTGAAAAAAATGAAGGCTCGGTGCGAGATGGTATCGCGACGGGTGACAAGCACCCAAAGTATGTATGGTGTGTCTCGAGTCTCTCGCCCTGACTTTATCACTGGCTTCATTAATGGAAGTACTTTTAGAACGAGGTAAAAAACTCACGCGTATTCGTGAGTCAACGTAGATATATTGAGGGTTCCACGTAAGCTATGACACGATATGGGGTCGGTGAGCACACATAGGGTTGCGCGACCATGCACACGCGGTCTTATATGTGCGACTTGATATATACGCTATATACATATATACATTATTGAAGTAATGCGAGGGTTTTATAGGCGAGTCACCCCTACATTCTCCGCGTCGTATTATATCGATCCGTCCGAGACACGTACCAGCAGCTCCTCTCACTTTTCCGTCTTTCTCTTTGCTCGCTCCTCACTCTCCTCGCACTCCTGTATCCTCGTGGCAACCTTTTTCTCCAACCCGAACAGACCAAAACTTGGAGGGATTAAAAATTTCTCTTAAATTGCTCCGGGATGCAGTTTCATAGTGCGCAATCTTGATATCCAATCTAACAATTAAGGACGCCGTCTGATCGTTACTCCGGGATGTAGAAATTCAAATGAAACTGCGAGTAACGAAATATCACGAAAATAAAAACTGCGTGCAAAGAGTTCACGTACTGCGGAATAGACTCATTTTGACTTTGAAAATTTCAAGCTCAACTGGCTCGTGAGGTCAAACTTATGACGTGCGGCGTTAATTAATCGTTGAATTTCATGGTATAAATTATTGCATTTTATAAAAATATATAATACGAAGTCTCGTGCATCGAAAAAATTACACCGCCTGACGTGTTGTTGTGACAGGTGCAAAAAACGTCCAAATTCGAAGAAAAACGACAAGGTGTCGTTTTCATTCCTGTCATTCCTGTTGAAGCAATAATATTATTGGAATGAATATTATTTTGAGAACATGATACGTAGTGCAATTTTATTATTTAAAATATTCTGATCAAGTGCCAAATAATAGGAAAGATTAAATTTTTCTAGAGACAAATTTCTCTGACAAAACAATTTGGATGTGGAGAAATAAAACTTTGATATATTTTCGTGGTGATGCGTTTTAAATCGAAAAATGCATGAATCCTCGAGACGTATCAAGCTCGCCCGATTCTCAAACTTGGATCTTCGACTAAAAATAATATTTTCCGGCAAATCCCGTTGGAAACTGGCAATGGAAGGGATATCTGTTGACTGTACCGGCTCCTCTTTCCATGCAACAAATACGAAACGACGGAAGCGTGGGATGACGGAGCCTGTCTCGGCTTAAAAAAAAAAAAAAAAATATCTCATTCGTACACTCTTTCAATGTCCACACGCGTCATCGAAGTTAATTTTGGATTGAAAAATTCCTGCCGTTCTTTCCAATGCACAGAAATGCCGACAGAGCGGAACAATCTTATTTTTTCTCCAGATTTTAAGGAGAATTATTCTTAAGGCGATCGTCTGGGTGTGTGACTGCGAGAGACGTAACCAAAAACACTTTTTGCGGACATCCTCGATGTCTCGACAAAAAGGTGCACTTTTGTCTCTGGCAAAAAGAGACAAACCTGTAACTTGTATTCTTCTCCAAATGTCAAAGCTCTCTAAATGAAACGGATCGCAGAGTATTTTGTCAACTACCGGAAAGAGCTGAAATCGGGTCGTTTAATTTTTTTCTTTTTAATTGAAAAATAATTAAGTTATTTTTTGTTTTCAATCGAAAAAAAAATTAAGTATCTCGTTAAGTTCTTCACGGATTTAGAAGCGATCATTGAAAATCTCGGGTCCGTGTATACAAAAGCTCCACGATCTCTAGGTTTTTTAAGGGTGAGCGATTTATCGCGACTCGATAAACTTCGTATCTATCAGACTCTCCTATATTAGACAGACACTCGAGTTTGTGCCAACTCGATTTACGATTATCGGGAAAGCCTTACACGTATACATTTTTATCCTCGTTTTTATCGACTAGTCCACTACCATCAAGTTGGCTCTAATGAAATAATGTCAAGAGTTTAACTAGCAGCCACCGATACTCCTTAAATTTTACCCATTAGACAAAATACACGTGCAAACAAGATAACGTTGTAATTACGTGCTGAAGATCCGGAAAGTATTTTCGGACGAACGTTTGACTGGTGAAACTCAATGATTTTGGTCGTTAGCTTCCCGAGCAGTTTCTCTAATTCCTCTCAGTGAATAACGAATGAAAACTATTCAAGGAAATATCTATGAAGAAAAAAAAGACGTGGACGTCCAAGAACGTAGAACGCAGACAGTTTTTCTCAAGTCCGAGATCCATCAACACATTACGAAATGTGTAAAAAATGGAATTATTGTCGAAAATAAAATTGATCTCGGAGAGCAGATCCCCGAGATAATAAGCGAGGAGTAAAATTTCAATGACTCGTGAGATAAATAAATATAATTCGTACTGATTCGTACTCGTTTGAAAAAGTCCCAGACCGATATTACGATCGCAAACGAAAGCTCTCGATCCCTCTGAGCTCCGTCCATTGATAATAAGATAAACGGAGCATTGAAAGTCTCAGATTGGATGAGTGGATGCTGCTATGCGGTACGGAATCGCGCGTTGCAACGATTGCAGTGGGAGTTTCCGCAGTAAGAAAGGGAGAAGTGCCGCATCATCGGTGAATCCTTGCTCGAATTTGGCGATTCTCCAGCTCCGTTTGTTCGATTAAAAACAAGAAAGAAACAAAGAAAAATGCTGTCCGGAATGAGGGAATTTCGAATAAATAATATGTGCAGCGTCATTGGCATGTGGGTGGTTTTTGTTGTTGTGTGGGGTTGAGTGAAAAAAGGGAAATCCTCTTGGGAACCCCTCAGTTCCGACAGGTATTGATCGTCGGTTTTGTTCTCGGTATCTCGCAATATGTTTGCAACGCATCGTCGTTCCAGGCTGTCGAGGATTTCCATTCGACTCTTCTCACCAGACCATTCTCCACGGCATTCATTTAGTTTTTCGATTGGAAATCATTTCCAATCCCAATCCCAAACTCCGTCGAGAGTTCTCATTTGTTCAGCAAACAGTGGATCAACTTTATTTATCTTTGAGAAAAATTCTAATCTCGATGGTTCTCCTGTACCGTCTGGTGACAAGATAAACGATAACAGCCGGAGAGGCCTGCAATACCGGTAAACAGTCGGCAACTCGTTGAACGTCGGGCATATAAAGAAAAACATGAACAATCGTCGATCACGAAGACCGCGACTGTTTTTTCCTTTTCATTCAAATAAAAACTCCGAAGTACACTACCACGATGTACCTCCGTGTGAAGAATTTTCTAGAAATTTTCATTTTTCCCGATAAACGACCCTGAAGGAGAAATACAAATTTTAAATACTATAAAATCGTAATTATAAAAAAAGAAAAATTAAAAAAAAGCTTGCGTCTCATTACTTCGTTCATTATTGGTGAAAATCAACGACGTGATTAATTTTTTTTCTTCCCTCAAACTGTCCACAGCCTCGACTAGTCGAATTATTCGTATTGATTCAAATTTTCATACGCGCGATTAGTTTCTTTTATGTTTCGCAAAGTTGAATTTTCGTTAAAACGTGAACGACGGGCGAAGATACACCCTCACTGGATAGCGAATAATAGGCTTGTCTGGCTGACACGAGGGTAGTGTAGGCGGCGACAAAGGGGCTCCCCAGGTTAACGGCTGCATGGGCGCCACCAAGTCTACTCGTTTCTTCATCCTTTATTCGAGCATGCTATTTAGTAGCTCGCACATAATCTATCCGGTTATTTTTATTTATTTATAAAGCGAAAAAAAAACATGCGTAGGGACTTATTCTTCATGAGCCTTACAGTTTTTCACACGCACACTCTGACGATTGCAATTTACAAAAGTATCAAGTGAAAACTATATGACGCGATGGAAACTCGTTGATGCAAAACGTTTAGGATAGCGTTTCGTTATCCAGTTTCGGTCGTCACACTCCAATATTACGTGAGACGTTACTGAGACGAACGGATTTATCCGATACCCCAGGCTTTCACATTGCGAGAACAAATATATTTTCGCATATCGCGTCATACTATCGATTTTGTCATTTTTTTGAAACTGAACTCAGTCACGGGGATTTTGTCATTTTGGCTAGAGAATTTCTATCACTTTTGAGATCTTTGCATTGGGGTGCTCAATTGTGATCCGTTTCGAGAGCAAGAACGAATAAATTTGCGCTGTTTTCGTTGACGAAATTTCGTTTTTTCTGCAAAAATCATTTTTATCGCAGTTTGCAGCATGATTTGTACTTTGTAACGTCCAAAGTACGTCTTCGTAAGAATAATACAATTATCATGATTTTCTATCTCTCGGAGCGTCATTCCAGCGGATTTTCGTTACGTCATCCTTGAGCCAGAGCAGCACCTCTCGGAGTGGGGGGAAAGACACGTCTGTAAGACAAAAACCACGTGGATTTAAGTTTGTAATCTTGGAAGGAGAACACGCACAAGAATATTTATATCATTCCGATGGCAACATTTTTTTCAATTTCTTTGTATATGTAGAAGCCACGGAAGATTGTTTGCATTTACTCCAAAGCAAAGTGATTCACTTTCTAGAGTCAGTTACGATGCAGGATCGGAAAAAATTGTTTACAATCACTGAAGACGATTGAGGATAAAATTTTTCAAAATATTTGCCCAAATATATTGAGTTGCTACGGGATGATGATTCATTCGAGAAAACTGACCAATGGACATGCAAACACGCACACCGATGCGTCACCTAGCGTTTTCCGATCACGGTACGAAGTAACGGAAAAAATCCACGTCGATAATGTACAGTGATTTTTATTTTGAACCTCATCTTATGTTGAAAAATAAAATGACTTTCTCCTTGAAAATTTCGTAAGTCGATAGAACATTCCGCGGTGTAATTAAAAACGAAATATTATTTGTTCTATACAATTGATAATTTAATCATCGCTCTGTCAAGACTGTAATAAACTTGGGAGGAGCGTCAGTCGCGAGGATTGATCACGATGTCGTAATTTGGCAATTGGGAAAAAATATTTAGTCAACAAAAACTATATCCAATGGTGCAAATTCGTGCAAAACTCCCTCGAGGATTGGGAATAGTTGATACGAAAAAAAATTCTCGAGTCTGAAATCGAAGTTTGTGGTTAATGAAAAAAGTGTGATTTGAGCATTGGGTTGAGATCATGCGCACTCGGTCGTTGCGTATTTATGGAACGAAGAGGAGTAGACGAGGCAAGAGTGAGGACTGTAGCTTTAGGAGGAATGAGACTATGGTTTTAAAAAGTAGCGAAGCATGCATGCGCAGCAAATATTCGAGTGGAAACTGTAGCGACGAAAGAGGGACAGTAGGGGGCCGGAGGACAGAGGGTAGAAAGAGAAGAGACGAGGGACGTTGTGAGCGTAGGAACGACGCTATAAGTATAAATGTGTAATGTGAAGATATCTGGGATGCAGAAGGTCACAAGGATTATACGATCGGAGAGAGGGAACAATGAAGCATACGCCCTTTTTGCACTGGTGCTTCATGTATGAATGTCTCTATGTGTATAGGACGGATATGTAGAGAGTGAGAGGAGAGAGAGAGAAGGGGAAGGAGAGAGGGCGGTGGAAAAGCCCTCTCTGAAGCTCGGGCTCGCGGTACCGATCGATAAGAACCTCAGTCCTCACTTCGACGCGAACCAGTCACGGTCCACCTTCGTCTGCTGCTACCAAGACAAAATCTAGCTGAATCGTTGCCGAAATTCTTTTTCACAGTGACGATCTAATCGATTACAAAGCTTGCAATATATATACGATTAGCCTACGTATAGCCTACATGAAATATCGTGTCCGACTGTATACAAGCTAAGAAGGTGTACATAGTCACTCACATACAGAGACACGCTCTGCTCCATCTCTCTTTTATCACAGAAAGTCGAGTATTCGCATCGTGCTGACAAAACTCAACGTACGACGCACTGTGTTGGCTAGTAGGAATCTCCCTCTTTTCTCTCTCGGTCTATCAGGCTTCGGGCTTGCACATATATCTCAAAGCGGTCTTTCTCTATCGCTCTCTCGACGGTACGGAGCTCACGCGCAAGTCCGATATCTCGAACAACCCCTGCTTCGTTTTTCTCCAACATTTTATTATTTCGTGGCAAGTTGCTAATGCCTGTTCGCATGTATGCGAGCTCAGTATCCGTGGGTTATTCGAAGGAAAAAACGAACTAGAACAATACCACGCTGGGACCTTGAGTGCGTCAAATTATTGTTGATAATATACGGCAATTAGTGGGGGAAAAATAGCGAGTGATATCATCACGAAGGTTTGTGTTCTCGAGGTGTCTCTCAGTCTCGTGCTCGAGCGTGCCTGTGTTTGTGACTCTCGGGATCGATTTGCACGAAAATTTAGCCAGTTCGAAATCCACGACCGGAGAATAAATCGTCTCAGTAGCTCCACGGGCTCCTGGCTAAAAGGGTGCCAAGTGAATAGTGCGGCTCACTGTGAGAAGCCTTGAGTAAGGCTCATTCCCTTTTTTCTACGATCTAGCCCTTCCACAGTGTTAAAAACATCCGTCTCTACGCTTCGGGATCCCGTTCGAGTTGACAAAATCCAGGAAAATAATATAATACGTTTATAAAATGGAAGCGGAAAGTACGCCACCGGTTTGCAGTTTGCCGAGGAAGGAGTCCCAATCGAACGGTGCTGAGGCCGATAGTTGCAAGAGGACATCGGCCAATTCTGCCGGCTCGGGCACTCCCTGTTTCTGGAATATCCTTGATCCCCGTAAGGATGCTTACCATTTTTTCTATCTCTCTCTCTCTCTCTCTCTCCTCATTATCCCGGGATCATGCGGAATCACATAAAAAGTGTCCAATAAATTTAATTCATTCTCATGGTCTTGGTGTTGGGAGAAATCTCCACATTCTGTCTGGTTGTCAATCGAAAATGAAAAAATGCGAAAATTCATTCGTTATGAAAATCAATTGCCAGGCTTAATGAGGCTTCTCTAAATCTCTCTGATTAATTAGTTTTTTCTCTCGTCAAATAATAATGAAATGTAGGGAAGCCCAGTTGGCAAAGGAGACGAAATAAAAGCTCACTTGGTCAAGAGTTTCGGTTCTATCTTTGTCTTCCAGGGCAAATCAAGACTTTTTGGCTCTTGGTATATGCGTGACAAGACCCAGAAAGAGTGTAAGAATGAGCGAGAGTGAGAAAGAAGCACGAGAGCTAGACTCTGCCGTTTTCTGAATACGCTCAACACGAACCATCCGTTTTAGTATTTAAAAGCACATGCGCACGAGGTACTCGGTGGATCAAATATTGTACGACTATTATAGACCCCAAGAGAACAGGGTCGATGCTACATAACTCTCTCACTCTTTATTTCTTCCTTTCTCTCGATGGATTTGCTTGAATGACCTCATTTTATTCCAACAGCACTAATTAAGTGTTCTCATTCATTACTGAACGACCAATCGTTGCAAAATAGTTCGGGAAAGAGTTTCAAGTTTCGAAATCTCACAAAAATAATCACATCGATAGTTGAATTAACGTCGAAGTTTGCATCGTTGGAATGCAACGGAATTCCGTATTTTATTCGATTTCTTGTAAGCACAGTAAAAAATTTCCATACCGTGTCCCTATGTGACGATTATTCGCAAACGATGCCAACTGAAAGTCAAAGAAAAATTAAGGAGATTCCGAAACAGAGATTTTTGGAAGATGACGTCAAAAATGGCCAAATTGACACGGCGAAGGCTCAGTTTTTACAATTTTTTCATTATCTTTTGACGATTTAATCTCAGACAGGATAAAAAAACACATTCGGAAACATTTTTGTTTCCAAAAACCTGCGACTCGTTGTATAAAAGTAGTATTTAACGTTGTAGAGGTTTTAGCATGTGATCATGACATCGTACACCTGAGTTACGTGACTATGGGTGTAACCGAAGTTCATGGACTTTGTCACGTATAGGAAGAAGCAGGGAGGGGGCGGCAAGAAGGAGAAAAAATGACAGAGTGACGAGACGACGAGTGAATCTTCTCGCAGCGTTCTTGCCACTTGGAATATACGGAGTGTCTCAGGAATTGCGTCCAACATTTCCGCGCGGCCGCTAGATCGGGAGATTTCGAGCAAAACACTTTTTTTATTATAATTTTTTATCGAGTCATTATTCGTTGAGTGGGAATTGATAATCAACAGCGAATCTGGTCGGACACGTTGAAAAGCGACGAGCCAGACCAGGCATGCTCGCATCAATTTAGCTCAGCTGGTGCTTCGTCGAACCGGATTGGCTCTTACGCAATTAATTAATTTATTATCAACGAAGAATCGCAGCGAAAAATGCCTCGGCACTTTTGCCCTCTCAGAGCTTCGAGCTCTAAATTGTTCTTCGGAATTTTGACACTTCTATCGAATCCATTTGACAGGCTGATCAATTGCAATAACAACACGTGCATGCACTTGGATTGAAAAAACGAGAAACTCCGCTTGTCGAGTCTGCCTGGTTGCTAGCGACGTCTATATCACGAGGCCTATGAAAGAATGCTCTTTGCTGAGTTGCTCTGTGCAGTGTTATACGTTCATTGAGGTCGTGTGGTTCAGCTAAGCACGTTACACATGTCCATCTTCCTGTGCTAACTGTCTGGGGCTAACGGATCATTACGATGCTCCCGCATATACGTCATAATAAATTGTCCAATTCTGCTCAATCGTCGGACATTTTATTCCAATAAAAATGAGATAAATAATTATGAAAAAAATAATCTATTCTTTGTAGACGTCATTACGAATCTCGTACTGGATTACTCGAAATTAAATTACGTAATGTCAATGCAGTTGCTGGGTCGAACTCGACAAAGCTCTTTTTTTCACGACTACATCTCGCATATGGTCTCTGGCAGTTTGCCTGCTAAATCAGCTCCGTACGACTGTACATTTCATCCCGAAAGCTATGACACTCGGCCATGTCTTTTTCAGCTTTATTTATACGTATCTATGGATTGAGGACATTCCACATCGAGTTGAAATGTTTTTTACGTCGTGTCGGACATGATTGCAATTTTTAAATCAGTACATTTGCTCCGGAACTCTTTATTATCAGTAAATAATGTTGCACGTCTTTTTAAAGCCTCGTAATTCTGCCGACACTCTATGTCAGGCGAATACAATTTTTCTGCTCCTGAGTCCAAGCATTTACTACCCGGATTGCTTCCGAAAAGAGCGGATTGGTAAAAAAAAAAAACACATTTTATGTTGTTTGTCGCAGAGTTTTGTAAGGCGCTGAGGGGTAGAAAAATCAGGTTTTCTGACTTTCGGGACTTGGAGATAAAAGTGCCAAGATAAGTCGATCGATGAGTCATATGGATATAAATATTTATTGATTAGATTTTTTCTCTTCAGTCGAGAGGCACCTCGAGAAAATTTTCTTAAGTTTGTCATGACTAAGCAGAAACGTGACATTTTTTATGCTCCGATAAAGCGGAGTTTTAAAAATATTCAGCTTTCTCGAAGATACCAATGGAAATATATTATTTTTTTTTTCATCAATTTGAAACTTTTTGATTTCTTTTGAAAAATACAAAAAGTTCATTCAACGAATTTCCCTCTAGTGACAGAATGACTGCTTGAATGTATTTTTTCTAATTAGAACCAACCAAGCCAAAAGAATTTTACAAAAAAGTTAGTTAAATCGTTCTTTCTCGTCTCGATGTAGAAGAGAAAGAAAAAAATTGAAATTCTTGGGACTCGAGCTAAATGCAGAACTCTGAGCTTTCGTGCAACCGTAAGCACGCAACGAGTACTTTAGGAAACCGTAACTGATCGATGCTCCGCACTTATCTTCCCCGGCGACGTTGAATGATAAATGTTTCGACGATAGCGAACAATTACCACTCGGGTGATCTGCATAAAGTTGTGCAGACGTTCAACACACACGAGGAGCTTGTATATAATTCGTCACCTTTTATCTCGTCGATATGCATTCGACTATTTTCCATTCTTCCCATTGAAAATGAATAACGTCCGTACGATTGCAGTTTTTTCCATAAAATTTCTGCATTTTTGCTACGTCATTCCGTACGCTACCGAACATTACCACGATCGATAATTTCTCGAGCTGGGCGACATTTGAAAATATCCTTTTTAGAGGTTACAGGATGAGGGGGTTTAACATCGAAAGGTCGCAAAGTCGAAAAGCCCTTCAAGTTCGAACGTATCGATGTATTTAATTAAAAAAAAAAAAAAAAAAACAATACTTGAACGTTTCAATCGATGCAGGCGCAAACAACTGCGCGTTAATGGATTAAGTCTCGTCCATATTTACTGACAGGGCTGCTACTTTCTACAACTTTGTTCAAAAGTTGTTCAAGTTTTGTTTTTCATGTCGCCTATAAATTAAACGTAGGCGCTTGACGAGCTGCGAGCAAAGTATTCCTATACGATGCACCGTGACTCGCAGTACCTCTTATGGCTCAACTAATAATAGCTGCTGATACAAGAACAATAATCATCGTTGCTCGTGCGAGACTCATTGACGGTTCACGGCGCAATTTACTTTGCCACCTCCGTCCTTCGATACAATTAATCCAATATTACTGTGTCGTAGAAGGAGAAAAATAAAAATAAAAAGAAGGATTGAAAATCATTTTTGATGAATGAAAAATTCGCTCGGAATGTGTGCACGAGGCCTCTGGAGTTTCCTCGTATTTATTCAAGTCTATCGATTAGTTGATTGACTAATTAACACTCACATTAACTAATCGATCACGTGGCACGTTATTTATTCAAATTTGTCAGTTCGAATGAATTGAATTTCTAGACAAAAAGATATTAATGGATTTGTAAATAAACGAAAATGCAGAAATAGTCGTCCTGTCGTCGATCGAATTCTTCGATCTCAAGCTTTTGACAGACAAGCTACTTTCATTAACATCTCGATGCTAATTGTTTAAGAGCTAAGTTTAAAACCTCGCTCGCGGTGCTCGCAGCCAAACTATTTCACAGGCTCTTTGTAATCATTGTCTAGCTTTTCTGTACGATTATAGCCACGACTTTCAAGATGCAATTGCTTAATCAGCTTGACCTCTTGGAAATCTTAAACATTCCTATCGGGTGTTAATCGAACGTTGGAATGATCGGGCGCAATGTCAATCGAACGACACGAACATGCCACTCTTAATAATTGCACAAACCCCTGGAACTTTCAGTCATTTTATTGAATTTAATCTTTCAGCAATTTCGCTCGAAACACAATTTAATCGTTCCTGGCCACACTGGGTCATTTTGACCCGGACTCGTTTAATAACATTAATAATCCAACCTGCCAACCTGGTTTGGCACACTCCTTCATTTAGAATAAGACTCTTTTTTGGAATTTCATTGTGCCAACCAATATTATTGCTCCGGGTCAAATGGACCCAGTCTATCGGTTCAGGACACAAAATAACTAATTAAAAACTCCAGCTCATTAGGATTTCACGTATTAATAATCTCTACCGGAGGAAGCTTCTCAACTGACCTATTTTCGCACGATTTCTCATTTCCTTCTACGCTCTTTCACGAAGCTTCAAATATACGAGAAATGAAAAACCCAATTTTTCCGAGAGCCATTAAAATCCACGATTTTTCATTATCATATGGATGATAGAGAAAAATCACGGTCAAGGCTTCGGGAAATCTCGTGGGACTCGACATCTCGTTGATAATTCTTTTTTTCTATTAAACTATCAAGCTTCTATGGTGATGGATTGTACATATTAACGTTTAACGTTCTATTGTTCACAGACGCATGGTTTAATCCGGAAAGACTGAACCCGAAAGGTAAGAGAAAAATACGATTTTAATTTTGGAGAATTTCTGCAGTAAAATGCGCTTTTGTCGGCATGCGTCATAGTAAATAGAGTTGACGAACCTTTGTATCTATAGACCTAATGCATGGTATTGAGAAAGGTTATGAAACGGTCGAACGAATATAACTCCAAAGCGTTTATTCTTCGAGACGATTCGATAACAAAATGTGCATTATTTGCAAGGCTACGAGTGCACCAAGTCCGACGATAATATGACTCAGACAAATGAGATTATTAGCCATGACTATTAGTTATTTATCGCATCCGGACAAATTGCTTTCGTGTGGAAAGCCAAAAACTTCCATCCCACCTCCATATTTTATTGAAAAACAGCGATTAGATTATTTCGTTTCGAAAATTGTGAGCCTCGAGGCTTGTCAGCGTAACGTTTGAACCTGATTAGTTGCTCGATGATTCTTATCACCATTTCAACATTTTTTCGACCAAATTAACTTCGTTACCAATTTTTCTTTCTATTCATCGTAATAAACGTACGAACAAGCTGCGTTCTGAGCTCCAAAGAGAAGCCGAGAGAAACGTGCAATATTGGCAATAATCGACGGCGATAAAATATTTTACGTCGCGGACCTTAAAAGAGTATTTCGCTTTGCAACGTCACGAGATAATGAAAAGCCTTGGATGAGGCTGCATTTCTCTAGGTCTGAATAACCGCAGATCTTTGGTACACTGACGTGGGTTTACGGGACTCCTCGATGGATTTAGGTTTCACATTTCTAGGGTCTGTCATCCCTTCTCCATGATTTGTACGTACGAACGAAGGCGAGAGTGGGAAACCCCAGGCTTTTTCTTTGTGCAAGGTCCTCAAGGCCTTAACATCGGCCGCCCCGGATTTTGGGGAATCGGATGCGAAGCTATAGCGTGTTTGGTAAGGTTCTAGGGTTCAAGCTTATGGTTGTTTTTCTCATTAGCCTCTGTGTCTCGTAAGGAAAGTAACGAAATTACCATTGAAACGACATTGGGTTTGGCGGCGGGGGCGTCCGACGACACTCGGGTCAAGCATTGTATCATTGCCGGGCTGAGGAAACCCGGATACCTTTTGCAAAGCGAGAATAACGAAGAGGAGGCATAAAGAAAGAGGCAAGGGAGAGAGCACAGAAGCGAAGAGGGGGGGGGGGGGGAAGGGAGAAACAGCAAGGAGAAAACGAGAGATCGGTCGGTAGCTCAGATAAACTAAATATAACGCCGAGCCAGGTTGGTTTAGCTGGTTGGCTGCCAACGTCTCGGGATTTTCGGTTTCGTGTCGGGCCAGTTCCTTCTCGGCCAAGTGGCCCTCAAGAACCGCATCTTCTCTATTCCACTCGTTCTGGACCGAGCTCCGTGCACTAAGAACGAAACGCGAATCGAAAAAATTTTAATCGCACCATTGACGCTTCTTGCTTTTTTTTTTTTTGCTTTCTACCATTATTTCCTCGGTGACGTCGGAATTTCTGAAAATTTCGTTCAAGTTACGTTTACCTTCGCTCCCCCAGTTTCTGTCTCTGTTGTGTGAGTAATCGTGAAGTTTCACTCGCTTCCTTTACACTCGGACATCTCCGTAAGCGAAAAATCACAAAGGAATTTCTCTAGCACGTTCAACAAGGAAATTAACATTAAAAATGGCCATCACCAGAGATGAATGTAAGTAGATGCTTCGCTCCATCTATCAACGAGTATATTTATATTCACAAAAACGTGGTAGGGGCGAAATAAAGTGGGAGAGATTGTTGCCACTGGACCGAACAAACGCTTCACAACGTTTCTCGATTGACGCACTGCTCACAAGATGGTAGACTTTCGAGCGTGACCCACGAGAGGACAATCCAATAAATAGCCTCGACATCACTTCGATTTTATACAATTTGAGTCTATTGTAACGCACTAATTGCCGCTCCGTTTATTTTTGGGGAACTCAAACGCCGCTTAACCATTACGTAAAATGCTTACGACGCGCCGCTGCTCTCGTCATCCTTCTACCTTTTCTTTTCTCGCCTAGTCTATCTCGATACATTGTTTTTTTTCCTCTGTATTCACTATTTCGTTAAATCGTATAATTGATTGACACATTCGAGAAAGTACCTTCATCAGATTGTTTATTAGACAAATAATTTATTCAATTAATTGCCATGAAATTTCAAATTTTTCTTTCTCTCGCTTTCTTTCCAACGATTTACTAAATTATTGAAATTTTTCCCAAATCTTGAGTACGCTCATACGAGAAAAATTAACTTTTCAATAAAAAAAGATGTTTCGAGTTTGGTTGGACTTTGTTCGTCGGTCGATATTATTCATTCATTATATCGGCGCCGTGATAATATCGTAAATAGATAAGTGTGTGAAAAATATTTGTGGTCACAGCGATCCCGGCCGTGGTCGTTATTATTTCTCGTTATAAAAGCATAACGGAGTTCTGTGGCTAGAGATAGAATATTGTCTTTCTCTGTACAATGTATTTCCGTGATTTCGCAGTGATTCGCAACCGAAGATTTATAACGAGGCAAAAAGCGGTATAAAACATTTTTACTCGTTGTGAATTGCAACCTTTTGACTGGAAGCCACGGAATACGTAACGCAACTATTGAGAACGAACGAATCAAACTCGACGTATAGAAAAGACGTACATGGTTTTATTTGCAATGTTAACTCACGCCGGTTACGCCTTTTTCCATTCACAAATGCCCGGATTACTTATACGGTCGCGTGCGATTATGACGTTCGATACTGGTAGAGGGAGCGGTGCTTACATCCCCTGCTGTCCACCACCGCCACCGACTGATCAATAAAACTTGCACCTACACCAAAGTGCATACTGCAATCTTGCTCAGAAAATAATTAATCTCATTTTTTTTGCTTCTTTTCAATCTGCCAACTTTCCTCCACGAACACTCAATTTATTTTTCATTTCGACGTTACGTCTATCATGTTCTCGATCGAATAGATCGATCGGAAAAATGATTTTCGAACGTATTATTGAAAGACAATTAAAAAATCCCTCTAAAGTGGGAAAATGCATTCGGGTCGCACGGATTTTCATGGAGAGTTACGAATGAGTGCTGAAAAAAAATGTTAACAATGATTATAGAGAGCGTGGTAAAAAGTTGCTTTCATCGCGGACGAACGAACTTACCCACGATCGTTAAGAACGAGAGCGTGTTTGTAAAGGTGTTGATATCAATCTTGTAGCCTCGAGTGATCGTGCAGTTGCCTCGAAATTACTCCATATTACGAATGAAAATTATTATCAAAATATTGAGTACTGGCATTGTTGTTTCTCTGAATGGAATGGGATCGACAGCCAGCTGGGGTTGTGTTAGTTTTGCCGGCTCAATAAAGGACTTTTTTTTTGTCTGTATTAGAGCTCCGGTAAAATGCGATGGTGTACGTGTTTCCCGTCGGTCACGTGACCTCGGCGTGGAGGCTTCGCATACGCGTGGCGCCAACCTGACTGACGATTCACATAGCTGCTGCTGCCTCTACCGTCGTTTAGCTTCAAGTTGCAATCATTTATTGGCCACGCTGGTTCAATTTGTATGACCCCCCCCCCCCCCCCCTCGCCTCGCTGCTCCAGCCAATACCTGTCAGTCTCGTAAATAATTCATGTTTAACCGAATTTTTGTTTTGATTTCTAAATGAGTTCAAAGTCGTCCGGGATTCCTTAGAGAATTATTATAAAATTGACACCTGAGCATTCCTTCAATTTTTCAAAAACCGATGCAATTTTTTTCGAAGAATCTTTCAAGATTTTCAAAAATTAATGAAATAAAATGACACGATCAATTACCAATACGTAATGGGGAGTAGGACGGCGATTATAAATTGTTGTGTCGCTGTCCACTTGCACGCCTGCAAACATATCATGCAATTTCAATTTGTCACTGCGGCGAGTTTGAAACCTGAAAATGAAAAATTCGGTATTCATTGATAAATATCCGCGTGCAAGATTTAAAGAACTCGTGTCGAGCTCGATCGACATTTTACCTCGCGTACGTTTCATTGTTAATTAAAAATAGAATTCTTTAAAAAGGTGGATAAAAGATAAGAAAAAAAAAACAACATGTCATGAGGAGTTTTTCTTATGGGGTCTGGACACACTATGCGATAACACCGTTACACTGCCATTGGCCTTCCACCATGCTTTTTACGATTTTCTCAGTCTCCCGAAGTCTCGCTGGTCTTTCAGGTTTTCCTCCCTCTTTCTCATTCTCTTTTAAAGCGTCTCTTTTGTATCGCCTCTCGCACACCAACTCGCCGTTCTACCGGTATCGCGCGCACGACACACACACACAAGCGCCAATACACAACCCAGCCACGCACACGATCTCTTAAGCAAACACATACGTGCACGAAAGTTCGCCGCTCGCTCGTTCGCTCTCTCTCTCTCTCTCTCTCGCTCGCTCTTACTTTCCGAACACTGTGCTTCGCTCCTCGAAGATTCAGTCGTGCTCGTGGCGTCACTCTCGTCGGTACGATTTTTTGATCACTCATCCGAATTCTTGACAAACTGTTTACGAGTTTCGTTTATTAAAAGAGACTGAAAGTTTAAATATGGTGCGCAAAAATGCAACCAGGAGGACCGTCGAGGATGAGCTCCCTGAGAGAGGCCCCGGTGAGTTTCCATTCCATCGTTCCGGCAATCATTTTCATGGTGTTTAATCTCTTTTCTTCCTTCCTTCATCGTTCATCCTCTTTGTCACCAGGGCCATTGCCGTTCGTAAGTCTCATGTGTGTCAACCAGGCTCTAACCGACTCGAACATATGGTTGGCCTGCATCGATCAATCCACACGTGGTTCTCACCAACTCTTTCAATTTGACACTTTTATCTCTTTTTCTGACTGTTACGAAGACTTTAATTATTTGGGGAATCAAAAAATCGGCTCGTACAAAAATTCTAAACAATTGAACATTCATTTCGTACAAAATGCTTTTTCTCCCAAATTTTTCTCTTTATCTCCCGACCGCATAGTCATTCCCAACGTGCGGTTCGGCACTTTTTTCTTAGACAATGACTAAAGCCTTTCTGAAGTATTACAAGAAACGTTTTTACTCAGATGCCATTGTTTTCTTATTTTTTCACTAAAAAGATAAAAAAATTTCATTGAAGATTATCGTCGGATCGTAAAATAATCGGAAAGTTCGAAATACGAAGTTCCTGAAAGAATTCTCAATGTATCAGTCACAAGAAAAAGATGAGGTTCGTGTTTCGAGTTCGTGTTCCAGAATTTTTGATGATTTAAGGTTTTGGAAGCGACTAACTTAATCCTCAATCGATTGATAGCAATTTAATTATCGAATCGAATCAGGGTGGACCAGTTTTGAGGTTGGAGAATAAAAATCGTGCTGGATGCAATTTGGGGGTAATTTATTTAATCGTGTATAAGGTCTCTCGGGAATAAATGTTACTGGAGGCTTACAACTCTTTCAAGGACAGCCGGCATCCTTGCCACGCCACCGTTTCGTTGGATAAGATGCTCCACAAGTGCCGCGACCGTCATTCCCCTCTCTTTGCTGTTTTCGCCTTTTTTCTCACTTATTCATGCCACCTTACGTTCTCATTCGTCGTTTTCTTCGTATGCATTCATTCATATATGTATATCGAGGGCCCCATACTCCTTCGATCTTTCACTCTTCCATCCTCTCGACTCTCGAATGAAAGGCATCAAGCAAAGTGAATACATTATCTCAACGTTTAGCTCCAACTTTCATTTTTCACTCGGAGCGACGTTCTGCTCCAGAAAAAAATCATCGAACTTCGAAGGGAAAAGAACCCAATCGAATCCCGCAAAGTGTGAAAAGGCATTCCTTGTTTTTAAGAAAGGAAAAGAACCCAAAAGAAAACTACCAGGCGTGGAGAAATATTTGTAAAAAAACGAAAACATTTTTGTGTCGATGTAATGTTAATTATTTTCGTTACGATCGAGGGATCATCATTTCCAAGGCGATCCTTTTGCGATCATGTTTTTCAAAAATGATGAAAAAAACAAAACAAAATATTATTTTGACACGACACGAAGTCTCAGTGGCATAACAATTCGATCATAATATCGTTTCACCTGCAACGAATATTAAAAATTAAGAACTTGATAACCTTTTGTAAAAAAATAATGAATTTCTTGGAATTATTATTATAAAGAAAAAAAGTTGTGTTAATGGTAATAAAAACAAATAATTTCGGGGCAGGACATGCTTTTTCATTAAGCGCAATTTGTACGCTCAGCTGTTCGAGATTCGTACGTGTAAACACGCAGCAGGTTGTGCACATATTGACATGGAATATCAATATCGACATGTCTGATATGGAGCTCGTCCTTTTGCAATTTTGGACGAGAGTCTTGATAGGAACCGTACAGTTCCGCATCTACGATTCGCGGCTGGGGTTCGACTAACGGAATTTTTATTCTCGTCTTCATAAACCGCCACGTATTTTGCTCGATTCGTATCGAATCCTAGAAACGTATCGAGGATTTTGCTAACGTTTGATTAATTGTTCGATAAATTAATGAAAAGTGAATAAAATTATTTTTCTTTAATTCAAATTTGAGGCAATCATTTGGGATCCCTCGTTCCTGTGTGCATTCGTACTAACGAGGTAATTAATTGGTTACAGTGGCTGCTTTAATCTATTGGCGTCAACCGGAAAAGACTGGAGTTGTCTTCGGTGCGGTGCTCGGTGTACTTTTGTCGCTGGCCTATTTCAGTCTGATCAGCGTTTTCGCGTACTTGTCGCTTCTCACATTATGTGGCACAGTGGGCTTCCGCGTCTACAAGACTTTCACGCAGGCTGTTCAAAAGACGTCCGACGGACATCCATTCAAGTAAGTATTTTTACTTTTATTTATTACTTTTTTTCTCTCACCTCCTTCAACCAGAATCTCTACGTTTTCCGGTCAATTTCTTCGCAAGATCGTACTACATTTATTCATTGCCCTGGCGGCTGTTGAAATTTTTTTCTTTAGACAATTCGTCGTTCTTCAACGATACGAAATTTTATTGTGATTGAAAAATCCTCGCCACGTTCGTCTTTAAGCAACAAAAACCTGCATTTTTGCCGCTTGTTTTTCCAGAGACATTCTTGAGGTAGATTTGACGCTACCGGCTGAGAAGGTGCACGAAGTTGCAGATGTTGCTGTTGCGCACGCTAATGCAGCTGTTGCTGAATTACGTAGACTCTTCCTCGTCGAAGATTTCATCGATTCGCTCAAATTCGGTGTCTTTCTGTGGACCCTCACCTACCTGGGTTCTTGGTTCAATGGAATGACCCTCATAATCATTGGTGAGCGAAGGATTAACCAACCCTATACGATTTTTTTTCTCCATTTTTTCCATTATTGTGCAAATTCAAAAATGTGCAACATTTTGGTTTTCAGGAGTGGTCGCACTTTTCACGCTCCCTAAAGTTTACGAAACGAACAAGGCGCAAATTGACCAGAACTTTGCCCTGGTACATGGAAAGATCAACGAACTCACAGCCAAGTAAGTTTTCACACGAATCAAACACGAGATTTCGAAGAAAAACAAAAAAATTCCCGAAAATATAAGAAATTCCAAAATTTTGGCTCAAAAAGCAGTCCAATTCGCTGTCGGAGTTACGAATCGAAATTTGTCCACTAAATCGACACGAAAAACAAGTTTCTACGCGAAATATTCTTGGCAATAATTTAAACATTCATCAGAATTTTTATGACCACATTTTAATAAGAATTTTTCATTTTTTTTGCTTGCAGAGTAAAGGCAGCCATTCCTCTCGGCAAAAAGGCCGAACCCACGAAGGAGGAGTAAGATTAAAAGTTAAGCTTGAGCGATAATTTGTCGATTGTAATTGAAGGGAGGGAGAGAAAGCGAGAGCGAGCGAGAGAGAGAGAGAGTGGATTGATTATAACGAGACGCATGTAGAGAAGAATGAAGAAAGATCGTACGAAATAAATAATTTTCTGTATGATTCTTTGAAGCAAAAAAAATCAATAAAGAGATGAACGTAAATGAGAAAAGTTTAAAAGTGGAAAGAAAGAGTTGGGGCCTCATAGATCCGAACGAGACCGGGGTATGTCGAGGAAAAAAACGTTCCCGCTGGATGGAAGGACGAAACGAAACGAAGAAGAAAAAAATAAAAATAGGGAGGACCGATGAAATAGGAAAAAAAATGCCAAGAGCAGGAGTTCATCATCATTCTGATATAAAATAATCTGAATAGGCTCTCATAAGAAAATGGAACAACAGAAAACAAGGGAAAAAAAACCTGAACGAAAAAAAAAAACATTGATAATTTTTAGAGATTAATTAATTGTTCGGTATTACGATACGATGGTGTAATATTTACAGTGCAATGGGGAGGCTCGTTTCCGGGGTAGGACTTGCGAATTTTCATTCCTGAGAATTCGTCAAGCTTTACGTTGAGAAAGGAGGGAAAAAACCATAAAAGAACACTCAAAAAGCTCTTCCCCGTGAGAGATTTTCTCACCCACCAATATGTCCGCTCCTCCACCACCAACTCTGCAAAAATTCGTTGAATACCCGTCCTTCGAGAGTAAAAAACGCGCGAAAGTAACAAAAAACGAACGATGCAAAAAAGAAATCAGCAAAAACAGCCGGGAGGGGAGAAAAGAGAATAAAAACTTGAATATCCATAAGTATTAGAGTTATAATCACTCGATTCGCCGCATTGTCACACGAGGACCACTCGAGGCATGAAAAAACGAAAAAAACGAGCATTAAAGTTCGTTCGTATCGTATGAGGGAAATTCACAATTTTTCTATGCAGCGGAGGTAAGCTTTCGTTATGTTCGTTGTTGTGAGTTGGCACGTGAAGTTTGCAAAGTAAATGAAGAAAGAGAATAAAAATAAATAAAATAGAGAAAAGGAAAATAAATTTGAAAATAATTAACGAAAGGGAGTTTAAGTCTCCGAGAAAACGAAAGCTTGAGCGTGCGAAGAGTATAACATTATATATGTGCTGTGTTGAGCCGTAAGAGAACCTATAGTTGAAAATTAAAAAAAAAAAAAACGAACAAACAAACAAAAACCATCTAATAATGCGCTTGACGATATTGTTTCTTTTATATCTTTAGTTTTTTAAGATATTAATATAGCATAAACGTGCAGCGATCATCGGCGTGTTTTTTTTCGTTGTTGACGCGATTAAAGATTAAATGAAAAGAGATAAAATTAAATTGAGGAAAAATAACGAATAACTAACGGAACGTTGAGTTAATGAGAAATCAATGAAGAAAGCGAATACACGAACGAATATATTGTATCGGACACTTAATCATGTTGAGAATTGCGAAATATCATCTCTACTATTATATTATTGTAATTATACACGTAATATATTGTAAAACAGACGTCTGAATTATATTTAAAAAAACACACACACACACACTCACGAGATACTCACGAAAATAATCGAGGGTCAAGAAAGAAAGATACGAGGAAATAACGCATTGACCTTAACGGTTGAATCGTTGGCGAAACACGTTAGAAAGGCTATTTGATGAAGATGCAACTTTATATTATATCACGATATCTATATCTATATTAATTATTATCGAATCACGTGTTTTTATCAAGAGGATGGCTAAAACGTGTTGAGAATGTGAATTGTAATACTACGCGTACCCGCTTATTGACGTTTTCATTATTGCATCTGCATCCGCACGATTAATTTATAAATAAACAAAACAAAACAAAACCAACAGTCATATATGATTTTGGAAATTCTGAGCTTCGTAGATATTAACCAAAGTCTTTTCCTATGTCCGATTCGAACCTCTGCCAGCAATCAGATTTCTTGGACTCCTCATCCGACGATTTTCACTTTTGTTTTGTCTCATCGTGCCGTTCGGGCTTGCGAAATAAATAGATTGATTCGAACTCGATCTTTGAATGATCTGGAAAATCGTTCAATCGATTTTTTAGTATTTTTTTTCTTTTTAGACAAATGAATGGGCTGAATCGTTCACGTTCAACTTTCCACTGTGCCCCGGAGCCTCTGTAGCCTGGCAGCAGGTCAATGAGTCTCCTGTATGACTTTGCCCTACCCATGTTGTTACAAACTGTCATTGCACGAACCCTACACTCCATTTCTCTACTCCTCAAGGTCAAATAGCTGCTTAACACTAGGCCAACGAGTGTCAAGTTTCCGTAACAATTGATGGGAAGTTCAATAGAAATTCTGAACAAATTGGCAGTAAATTTGTATAACAGCATGTCTCATGATCTAAGAAAAATATCAGTAACGACAGATTTCGTGAGCCTCTAACGAATCGCTGAGAAATTTGACTTCGTCAGCTTTTCATTCACATTTTTTCGAACCTACTCCGTCATTTTTGATGTGCCACCGCTTGTTTTGTTCCTTCAGAGATTCTCAACAAAGAAAACACATCTGTTTATACTTTTCTCGGTTTATAAGGCGGAGCTAAAAGATTTAGAACATTTACACTTTGCGATTATTCGTTCAGAGATTATTTCTGTTTTTTTTTTCGGTTATACAACAATCAACTTTGCGGTTAACATTCGCGATTGAATTTTTCATGAACGTGGCACTCATAATTCTCGACAGACATATAGTTTTATTTTTATCGTGTTGAAATGTATTTGTCACAGAATCTTTTCCACCGAAACGAGAATCTTTGAAAACAACGTGAGCTTCGACGCGGAACGAAGAATTGTGCACGAGTGTGAAAATTGGCACTGCGAGGACTGGCTGTGAGGACTCCGTTGAACATTGACCAGGCTGCGATCGGGCCCATGCGTCCGGGACGCATCTCCATCTTAAGGAGGGTATTCTTCGACGTAGGGAAAGTTTTAGGGTCAAGGCGTGATGCGAGAATTAGTTGAGGAATATAGCTGTAAGTTCGGTCGGGTCATCTATGGTAGGATATTGTTTTATGGTTGGGTTTGTGAGCACCTGCAAGTTATTAGTGAGATCGAAGGTCTGCAGATTTGTATGAGGCTATGGAAAGGCTATGACACCTCTTGGGACCCTAATGTACACGAAGTACAGTCCCAGCGAGGAATTTTGTCACCAGAATCAGCTGCGGATGATAAAAATAAAAATGAAAGATTCTATGATTACGCGAAGCGACGATCGAGCTCGAGCCGAAAATTCTTCTTATCTATGTTGTATAGTCAAGATTAAAGCGTCTAGGGGAAGAACAGGGGGTTCGGGGATTCGTCGATTGGTCGTAGTCGAATGTTTTTTTGCTCGGAAAGTTGATGAAGAGAAGCGATGGTGAGCGCATGCGCAACCTTGGGGCAAGGTGACCGTCGTATCGTTCATCGTGAGTTGGGATACGTCTCGCGGCTTGTCGACAACGTTGCAGCCAGCTCCGCGCCAGTCGTACTCTCGAACTTCGAGAGTCAACTGTTGTGTAACTCGAGCGGTAAAACTAGATTAAAATCGACGAAAACAGACGAGCAATACGGTAGAAAATACGGTAGAGAATTTTCATTGACAACAAAGCCTCATTATGTCTTCGAAAGATGCCGATTCTGAAAAGAGAAAGCAGATCTCGGTTCGCGGTATCGTTGACGTCGCGAACGTATCGAATTTCAAAAAAACCTTTAACCGACATCTCCATTATACTCTTGTGAAAGATCGTAACGTAGCCACAAGCAGAGATTATTATTTCGCTCTGGCACACAGCGTCAAGGACAGTCTTGTTTCGAGATGGATTCGTACCCAGCAGTATTACTACGAAAAAGATCCCAAGGTGAGTTTAATTCTATGTCCAATAACAATTACTAAATACATTAAGTAAAGCGGGTCATCGTTGCTGATGAGACTAAATAAGCGCCATCAAAAATTCTAACAATAAGAAGCAACGCCCTCGTCGAACTTCGCACACGTTTTCGTGAGGGTAGGCAATGACCTTGGCCCACATTCGTCAAAGGCATTAAATGCCTAAAAGATCGTACACACCCAAATCTCCTGCCCGATGAAACACTTTTTCATGCTTAAATTCAAAACTCGTTCTTATTGAAAATCATGAATAACATTTTTCCAAATAAATACTGAAACGCGAATGACGTTTCCCACGTGTTGCCGGTAAACCGGTAAACGATTCGTGTTGTTTCCCCTTCCACTTCGTATCACAAAGAATTTATCGCAGCATTCAATCCCTTTTTAATCCTTGACGTTCGATATTTTTACGTATAATTACAACTTTTTTTTCAATTAATAATTGCAATTGCTCGCGTTATTTCTTTTCGACGAAAAATGAAACTCACGAACTATTGATTGGAAAAATGACGTCGGTCGAGAACTGTCTTATTTCTGAAAGGCTCGAATTATGTCAATTCCCTAGGAATAAAAATTTCAACTACTAAAAACTTTCAATTGCCCGCTCAATTACGAAAAATCTTTTTAATTGATAAATGAATTAGTTGATTGCGGCGACTTATTGATTCAGGAATATCAATCAGTGCAGCGGCTATGCAATTTTCTTTGGTTCGTTTTAAATTTAAAAAATATTCAATACGAAATGAAACAAATTTGTTTCGATCGCCACTTTCATTCCCGCTCATGCCAAAAATGCATCATTTTCGATCTCAAGATTTTGGTACGGATTATTCGTGAAAAATTGAATAGAAATAAAAATTCGTGCATTTTTTTCATGAAAATGATTTAATTTGTTTGCACCCGTTAAAAACGAGACAAAAATGCATAATTTTTAATCTCAAGGTTTTGGCTCGAATTATTCGAGAAAAATTGAATAATAATAAAATTTCATGCATTTTTTTTGCATGGAAATGATTTAATTTGTTGGGAACGATTACCAGTCACTCAAATACGATATAAATAAATTGAATCAACTGTCTGGAGTATTATCGTTGGATGAAATGTATACAGGAGCGTCCGAGATCATTTTACTCGCGGACTCGAACCCTTGGACATTGTTTTCGAGGTCGAAGATCACATAGCTGCTCTATTTTAATTGCATTATCACCGACTGATATAACAGTGGCTAATAAAATTTCTCAACTAATATCTCAAGACGAAAAAATGCTCGTACGACTCTCGAGGAATAATGGCATTGTCAAAAAATGCTCAAAGCAGAAAAGTTAGCGCAACTGATAGTTTTCTATTTCAAGAACGACTCAAATGATCCGTCTATCTACATCGCGTTGGCTCGTCACATCGCTTCGTTACTATTATGACATAAAATTTACTTTCAACACGAATTTTCCAACTAGTATAGAAAATTTCGTCCGTTAAAACGTAATTTCCGAGCTCCAATGTCCGCCATGACTTGGAGGATATTTTGAGGCCCATAGCCCCTTCGAACATGTCTCGTAATAGTTTCTGTTTATATCTTTGGCTTTTCTTTTCTTTTGAGGAGCAAAAGACGTTCGAGCTTTCGCTCAAAATCTTAGAAATAAAATCTCCCACTCTCAAAATCGAGATTCCATTTTTAGCGAACTCTTTTTCATACTGAATCATTTTTTTTTTTTCGTCCACGAATCACAGTTTCGCATTAATTACACAGAGAGGAAAAATCAGTGGCGGAGAATTTTTATTTTCTTCGCGTCTCCACCGAACCATTAATCTCGGGGCGATTGCCAAAGTTTTTGAAAATTTTGGCTCGTACACACGGAACGAAAAAGTCTGACGACACATTATTTCGTAAAATAATAACTTCGGCCTCGGATTTACGAAAAATACTAAACTCTCGAGCCAAGTCTCTCGATGCACGTGTGAGAAATTCTCTTGTCGAGCGAAACAAACGCAAATTCCACGATTTTATTTTCCGGGAGTAATAACCCGCGGGGGTGAAAAACAACAAGAACAATCTGGCGGTTGTGCAACGAATGTAACATTATTTTGCACTGGCTATCTATAAATTACGAGAGGCAAACAGAAAACCACAGTCTCTGTCTTTTATGTAAAACGTCGGTTTGAAGAATTTTTTGAAATTTGACGCTCTCGAGCGTCGTTATCGTCGAGCAGCTTTTGTTTGATCGAACGAGCATAATGGGGAAAAATTTGAATTTCATTTTGACGATTTTTTTGGGTGAGCAGCTTGATCGCTCGAACGGTATGCTTGAAACTCTTCACTTTCCAAAAACCCACTTCGTTCGCATATCTAAAAATAGACATTTCCCAAATTTTTCGTCGTTCCGAATGAGAAAATTTTGCACGACGCGACACAGAGGCCAAGTCGTTTCTTTCAATCGCCCGAACCTGCATCTAGAAATTTTCCACTTCCCAAATCGTCGGCTTTGGAATTCTCTCTCCCGCCCATGGCGACCTAGTCGACACGAAACATACGTGGGCATTCCCTTGAAAATACGTTCATCCATATAATACTCTCGTTACAGTCCAGTCCATAAGTTTTCCAATTCGATTCGAACTCATGGAATACACTGATAAAAAAAACTTCGTTGCGACGCAACGATTCAAGTTTTGACATCGACCTGCATCCAGTCACATCCTTAACATGATAAATCGCAGTTAAGAATGCCACAATCTTGATGATCCCGAAGTTTGTATCGTCGAAATAAAACAAAAAATATATTTTTTATTAATTATTTTTAAAATCAATGCACTCGTTTCAATTTTTTTGTAAATTCAGCTTCCACATGGCAAATGAGACTCTCTCATTACCGCTGCCAAACAATGTATGAAAATTTAATTAATCAGTTTTTATTGCATTCTAACGATGCGAACTCCAATATCGTCAATTTTGGGAGATTTGTTTGAGAAGTTACAAAAATGACAATCTCAGAAAGGAGACGCGTAAATAATTGTGTGTTTTTTATATTTCGCAGAGAGTCTACTACCTCTCTTTGGAATATTACATGGGAAGATCGCTCCAAAACACGATGATCAATTTGGGGATCCAAGGAGCCTGCGATGAGGCTATGTACCAGGTAATTTAATTGTAATCGAGGGAGAAGAGAATTGTAATTGTTGAGGAGAAAAAGTGATTTTCCCAAGCCCATGGGAAGTTTGAGTCAAGCATTGAGATTGATTGATCGTTGATTTGGTAGATGGGATTGGACATTGAGGAACTGGAAGAATTGGAGGAAGATGCTGGTTTGGGAAATGGTGGATTAGGTCGTTTGGCAGCGTGTTTTCTTGACAGCATGGCTACTCTTGGTCTCGCTGCATATGGCTATGGTATTCGTTACGAATACGGTATTTTCGCCCAAAAAATAAAGAACGGTGAGCAAGTTGAGGAACCCGACGACTGGCTGAGGTATGGAAATCCCTGGGAAAAAGCGAGGCCCGAATTTATGCTGCCTGTCAATTTCTATGGGCATGTGGTGGACACACCGGAGGGAAAAAAATGGGTGAACACGCAGGTATGTCCCAAAACAATGATTTTCATGTCGTTTTGATAAAATTGATTGGTTGGATAAAATGGAGCTTTTTTCAATGAAATAAAAATGAAATGATTCATGAAATTCGTGTGTCAGGTCGTTTTCGCCATGCCATACGACAATCCCATTCCTGGCTACAAAAATAACGTAGTCAACACCCTGAGATTGTGGTCAGCCAAATCACCGATTGCGTTTGATCTGAAATTCTGTAAGTACCTTGAAAATATGATTTTTCATCGCAAAAATCGAAAGCCTCAACGCCAATATGCGAATCTTTAATAAATAAAAATGTTATTTCTATTATTTCGTGCGAAAGTTTGCAAGCAATTGGTTTTTATTTTCAGTCAACGACGGCGATTACATTCAAGCTGTATTTGATCGAAACTTGGCTGAGAATATCACCAGAGTTTTGTATCCAAATGACAACTTTTTCGAGGGCAAAGAATTACGTCTTAAGCAAGAGTACTTTATGGTAGCAGCGACTCTGCAAGATATTATAAGGCGTTATAAATCAAGCAAATTTGGCTCTCGCGATCATCACCGAATGGATTTTGATGCTTTTCCGGACAAAGTCGCGATTCAGCTCAACGATACTCATCCTTCTCTGGCGCTGCCCGAGCTCATGAGAATTCTCGTTGACGTCGAGGGTCTGCCATGGGAAAAAGTACGATTTTTTATTTTCACTCTTCTCTTCAGCTGCTGCGTTTCCAATTTTATTCTTTACGAGGATTTTATAATCGTTTTTTTTTTTCAATTTTTTTATCAGGCCTGGAACATCACCATCCGAACTTGCGCGTACACCAATCACACCGTTCTTCCCGAAGCTCTCGAACGTTGGCCCACGAGCATGCTCGAGAGCATCCTACCAAGACATTTACAAATTATTTATCACATTAATTTCCTCCATCTTCAAGAAGTCGGGGCGAAATATCCCGGCGACTTTGATCGTTTGAGACGCATGTCACTCGTCGAGGAAGACGGAGAAAAAAGGATCAATATGGCACATTTGTCAATCGTCGGCAGCCACGCCGTTAATGGGGTCGCCAGAATCCATTCGGAGATTCTCAAGGACAGTGTGTAAGTTTTACAATTTCGAGACAAATTTTTTGAGATATATTTTGACTGCTGAAAGTCACGAGACCTCACGGCCAGACAAAACTTCGTGAAAATAACAAAAATTAGTCAGTCCATTCTCCATCGCTTCTTTTATTTCTTTACAATAATTTTATTTCGTCGCAGGTTCCGCGATTTCTATGAAATGTATCCGGAGAGATTCCAAAATAAAACCAACGGCATCACGCCCAGGAGATGGTTGCTTTTGTGCAATCCGAACCTCTCCGACGTCATTGAGGAGGTAAAATACTTTTTCCAACTCTAAACGATAAACAATCGCTTGGCGATTTTTTAAAATTTGTTTTTCTACTCGAGTCCCCATAAATCGACTGCGCATAATTTCCAGACGCGTTTATGCGTTTTCCAATAATAGAAATCCACCTTATATTACATACGTCGTACTTTAGTAATTTTTCAAACTCGTGCCAGATTAATTCTCGACAATAATTCAATGATCAATTGACAGAAAATTGGAAGCGAGTGGACCGTTCACTTGGAACAACTTGCAGCTCTGAAGAAATGGGCCAAAGATCCAACTTTCCAAAGGAGCGTCGTCAAGGTCAAGCAGGAGAACAAATTACGCCTTGCCGAACTGCTCGAAAGCGAATACGGTGTGAAAGTTAATCCAGCTTCGATCTTTGACATTCAGGTGAGATTTTTCGGATCAGATACGGAATCGATAGTTGCGGAAGGTCTAAGAATTAATTTAAAAAATGTATCGACTCATTTGAGCTTTTCATTATTTTCTTCAAACAGGTCAAACGTATCCACGAGTACAAACGTCAATTGCTCAATTGTCTGCACATCATCACGTTGTACAATCGAATCAAGAAAAACCCATCGGCAACTTTCGTACCGAGGACCGTGATGATCGGTGGAAAAGCTGCTCCTGGCTACCTGCTCGCCAAAAAAATAATAAAACTCATCTGCAGCGTTGCCAACGTCGTTAACAACGACCCAATCGTCGGAGACAAACTCAAAGTCATTTTCCTTGAAAATTACAGAGTCACCCTCGCTGAAAAAATTATTCCTGCTGCTGATCTCAGTGAACAAATCTCGACGGCCGGTACGGAAGCTTCCGGCACTGGCAACATGAAATTTATGGTACATTATTTAACAATCATCCAAAAAAATATAAAAAAATCTTCTTTTTACTAAAATCGACGAGATCCATGATGTTTTTTTTTTGTTTGGCATTGAAATTCTTTTGAAAGTACCACGACATCACATTGATTTTCACCATGACCTTGAAACATCGATACGATTGATAAAAATGATTCCAGTTGAACGGCGCACTGACCATCGGCACTCTCGACGGAGCTAATGTCGAAATGGCTGAGGAAATGGGCAACGAGAATATCTTCATTTTCGGAATGACCGTCGACGAGGTCGAGGCTCTGAAAAAGAGAGGATACAACGCTTGGGACTATTACAACAAATTGCCCGAAGCGAAACAGTGCATCGACCAAATTCAAGGAGGATTCTTCAGCCCCAATAATCGCGACGAGTTCAGGGACGTCGCTGACGTTCTCATGAAGTGGGACAGATTTTTCCTTCTCGCCGATTACGAGAGTTACATAAAGACGCAAGATCGTGTCAGCGAAACCTACCAAGTGAGTTACAAATTTCAATTAGAAAGAAGAATTAAAATTCATTTATTTGCATCACAAAAAACAACATTGAGGGATTTTTTTCGTGGGTCGGTAACAAAATGAAATGAAAACAATCTCGTGATCCTTCCTGACCCATCGAACTATTATTTTGCAGGATGAGACCAAGTGGGTCGAAATGGCGATTCAAAATATCGCATCATCCGGAAAGTTCTCGTCAGATCGAACGATCGAAGAATATGCCCGAGAAATTTGGGGCGCGGAGCCGAACTGGCAGGCACTTCCGGACCCGCATGAACCTCGTGATATTTAAACGAAGAAAATTCAGCTTTAAAAAAGAATAAATACTCTTCGCAGTATCGGCTATTTATTGTTGAATACGCTTTCATTGTTTTTCGTCCAAGCCGCTCTCAACGCGACCAATAATTCGTTTCGAAATTAATTATTGTGATCTTCATTAATTCATGAAAAACACTCGCACTGGTGCGGAAGCAATATGAGAGGCTGTAACGAACGTTCGTCGAATTATGTGTAAAAAAAAAAAAAATGACTGACTGCAGAATTCAGTCACTGAATCCGTGACCCTCGAACTCTCATCTTGCAATGTTGTTCCAAGATGTTTGACGTTTGATTAGAAATTCTACAAATAATACGATATTACATCGAAACCAACGGTCCATAAATTTGATTGCGATGGATTTGTTGATCAATCATGTTTTTTTTTCTCAACAAAACTGCCAACCTTACCAAAAAAATAAGAAAAATAAGGAAAAAACAGGAAATCGTCCATAGTCCTCAATGACGAGTGAGGCAGCTCAGCGAAGAAATCTCAAACTTGAATACCGATCAAATATCGAGATATATATTTTTTTAACGATCGCACATTTACAAGTGGAAGTCATAAAAAGGAACGAGGACTCGTGAACCTCTACAATGCTCAAACGTCAATCTCCCCGTTATCACAATTATTATTTGCTCGTATTTATCATCGAACGAAAACCAATGGGTTTACAAAAAATTCACGATTGAGCAAATTCATGTAGATAAGCGTATAGCAAGAGAATATTATATGTAGATTATTATTCGATAGCGTGTCTCTGTCTCGTTTTACTTTTAATCCTCCTCCAATTTCTCATCATATAATATTCAATCTTCATGAATGTAGAACATTTTACGATCGTTACATATGAGAAGTTAATAAATGAGTTGTTTTTATCAGGTAATCGTTGCGTTTTTATTCTAATTCTGTAGCAACACCTTCATCGAAAAATAAGAATTTTTTTTCTACGCGATTGCACACGAGAATTTACGATTTTTATAGTTTACAGATTTTTTTACTTTTTATGATTAAAAATGTCGAGCAAATTCCTTGTATAAAAAATTTGTGCAATTATTTCTTTGAGCACTCTAAGTTGATAGACTAATTTTCGTTAGATGGGCGTTAGATGGATATAGTCACTATTGCAAAAAATATTGACAGTACGCTGTGATTTTATCACGGTTTTAATAACTTATTTTTTATCTCTCGAATCCCTCATTCAAAATGACCATTCGCATGGATAAAAAATGAATCATAAGTGTTGTGAAATGCGAACTAACACGTAGAGAATCTAATAAATTGCGAGGGCGAGGTCGACAAGTGGCTATGTGTTGGCACATGTACAACGGTATTATTCGACAAGTAACCGAGCTGGCTGAATATCTGCTGTCCGTGAAGGAACATCGAGTTTATCGCAGCCTGCTTTTTTCGCCGCTTCATAATACGCGAAGAACATGTCGACGGAATCAGTTCCGGTGCAAGTGAAAGTTGACAAAAAACAAGAGGCACTCAAGAAATTCCAATTTTTCGATTCGAACACAAAACCATTGGTAAGTACGATCCACTGAGAATTTGTTTTCGTATCTCAGCTGAGAGCTTGTCGAACACAATTCTGGTGTCTCTTTCGCTCAATATTTTGTTATTTCCTCACATCACGACTCTCGCGTCAATGTGTATTGCGGTGATTCGGTCACTTTCGTCAATTCTCGGCTCAGATCGGCCTCCGTTGGCCAGTCAGCTGTACAGTGGTTGCCTTAGAGTCACATATTTGTAGGTAGAACAAAATTCCGAATGAAACTTTGCCGCAGCTGAGGATTCCTATTTCCTCAACTATCAAAAACGTAATCAACGTTCACAAATCTTTTTTTTCTCGTAATTTCGGTTAACAAGTTGATGGCAAATTTTTGAAGGTTCAAAATATTGATTTCTCGTTCTGAGGCCGCTCGTATAGATTATTGAATTTGCCTATGGGAAACAGCTGCTCGGCGAGCAGACGTTCGTTGCGGCGATTGCGTCGATAAGGACGAAATCTATTTTTTTCGTTTCGCCCCTTCAAAGGCGATCAATACCCGGCACGTTTATTCGAAAACTCCATACGCACACACACACACATACATAGCAGTTTGGTCTATTATACGATGATGGATTGAGAAGTGAACTCGAAGAACAAAAATTCTAATAAAAATTTGTAATTATTCGGCAAAAATGTTTAAGGTCGATAATAAAAACAGTGATTTTCGAATTACTGGGATCATTGGAAAACTCGCTTCAAACCTTAATCGATTTTGACGAAAATTATTCGTCACACTTTGAAAGTTGACTATCGGAGATTTTTTTTTTTTCGTTGCGAAGAAACAGATGAGAGCGTAGATTGATTTTTCTTGACAGTCAGGAACTAACAAATTTTCAGTTGTCCCGGTTCACGAAGCAATACCGACGAATTTTATTCTCAAACCCAAGAAAAAAGCTACAAACGACTAAATCAGCTTTTATATCTCGAAACGATTAATTGTGAGTTTCGAAATATCTCTTGCAATGATTCGTCTCCTTTAATCGTCGTTACCATGGGAGGCCTCTGTTCGAAATCGAATCCGAGATTGAAACGATCCGGTGAGCAAGAAATGATCAAAATTAGGAAGAAATTTCGACACACGGATTTCTATCACAACTTTGACGAGAATCTATGTACGAATGAGAGAACCTCATTGAGGGGTTCGCCGCACTGTTCGTCTCATAACTGAATGGAATATCAATGATTTTTGTTGCAGAATGTGTCGAATCAGTGTGCGATTCAAATACAATTAAGCCCAAAATCGGCTATCATCGTCACGGGTTATCTTCCTGGTCAAATAACTGGGTAATGGAAACTCGTTTTTATTCCATAGCTCACACACGTATTCCACTAAATTTTAATTCGATTACAAAGACCAGAAACCACCTCAATTTGCATTTAATTCTTCATACTCGTATATAAACAAGATTTTTGTTTTCAACTATTTTCACAGATTCGCCATTAATCTTACTTGCAAGCTACCAGGAAATGTGGCTCTACACTTTAATCCCCGTTTGGACAGAGGTTACATAGTGAGAAATTCAAAAAATCGTAACTCTTGGGAGAACGAAGAAACTTGTTCTCCAGCGGTACCAAGTTCAGCGGTTTTCGAGCGAGATTCTTATTTCCATTTGGTCATTTTTTGCGGAACCAATGAATTTTTCGTAAGCGGAGAATTTCGTCAATGAGTTCGAATTTTTATCACGAAGATTCCATCGGAATAGACAATAAAGATGTTTTTTTTTCTCCAGATAGCAATAAACGGCGATCACTTTTGTGAATTTCATTACCGAGTGCCACTGGAAACGATCGAAGCCTTGGAAATAGTCGGGGGAGTTGAGGACGTGCAAACGCGTGTAACAAATTTGTGCATCTACCCGGACCCGAAGATTTGCAAACCAGCACGAAATCTTAAGCTCAATGAAAAAAATCCCGTTCTCGAAGATCTCGTAAGAGTTTTTTAACTTTATAGTCAAATTTGCTCGGGAATGTCATCACGAGGATCGGGAGGGGGTTAAATCGAACGAATCTTTACAGAACGTACCAGCCACCATCACGATCGACCAAGAAATCAATCATGGAACACGTATTTTTATTAAGGGAAGACTTAAGCTGCTTCCGCACTCGTGAGTCCTTAATAAATCACTTCTGAAACGAATAAACATCCAATTTCTAATTTCAATTGGTACAGGGATAAATGTTCTCTTCAAATATGATAAAAAATTTGTCTGCTGCAGGTTCTACGTTAATTTGCAAAAGGGCGAAATGCTTTATCCACATCCGGAAATCGCCTTGCATTTAAATCCAAGATTTCAATACGGGACTCGAACTGCGTGTGTCGTGATGAATTGTTGGGCCGAAGGCACGTGGAGCAACGAGGAAAGACACGAGGGTCAATTATCCTGGGGTCCCGGGCGTGATTTTCTATTAACGTAATTGCACGCATTCTCCCCTTGGCGTTAATTTTCAATGGCAAATGGCATCGAAAAGAACTGAACCCATTTCGCAAAAAAAAAAAAAAAAAAAAAAAAAAAATATCATCGTCGGTAATAGCAAAAGATCCTCAGACGAATCTTCATTAATGTTTATTATTTTTCTATTTAGCACTACATGATATGGCTCGGTGACAAGATGATTGGAGAATTTAAGCATCGATTGCAGCCAACGATCGTCGATACTCTGAAAATATCGGGTGACGTTGTTCTCTACGAAATTGCTATGAGTAGCGCGTGACATTAATCCCCCACCTGTTTCCCACTTTCCTCAACATCGTACGACGACGGACGATTTTTTCCGAGAGTACATATTTCTCTTTTTCAAGTCAAGTTTTTTCAAGAATCGCTATCTCCATACCATGGAGCATTTTTTTATACATATATACGTATGCATGTCTATATATTATTAATATATATATATATATATATATATATATATATATATACATATATTTATATTTATTGAACATGTACTCGAAGATTATGTCGTCTCGTTGCGTATCGTTTGAATAATTATTCCATTTGTTCGATGCTTCCTCGTCCTTATACATTACACAATTTTTTTAGCACGACTTGTACATTATTATTATGCTAGGAAATAAATATTTCGAAAAATGTTCGAAGAATTGACGTTTTCTTCTTGGCTCCAGCGAGAAAAGTTTGTAGGAATGGAACTGAACGCTGTACCAGGATGATAAATAAAAGAATACAAGAAAAATGTTTGTTGTTTTTGCTGCTCGTAGAAAAATAGCAGCAGATTAATGGAAATGAATAAAATTCCAAACGAGACTTTTCGTTACATATTTATTGAGTGACAATTATGACAAATTAGTTGAAGGAAAAGTTGAATCGATGTTTTTCTTATGTTAGACAAACCATAGCCATGATTGCAAATATTGTAGAAAATAGGAAAAATGTTAAGCGATCGACAACCGTCGCTGCGAGAATCCATTCCAATTGATTCGTACTCCTCGTTGATACAATTATATTTTCATTTTCTCCATTTTCCGAGCAATTGAAAGATCCGGCGTTTGATTGTCTGTACGGATTCCCTTCCATACTCTGATTCTCTCGTAATTCCTGCTCACCTTCCGACCTTCTCGACTCAATCTGCAGACCCGAAATATGAGATTACAATGTGAATAATAATGAAATGCCAAAAACCTTGCCACAGAGATTAAAAATCCAAGGGAAACGAACCAATTTTATTTGATCACCCAGAGCCAAATATTGTCCAAGTTTTCCTACGAAAATTCGCTTCATGACACGAGGAAGTGGTCGACAATGAGGATGTCTCGACAAATTTATTACAAATGCTGATATGATCAGAGAAAATATCACCATATGGAGACAACCACTGTAGAAACAAACTGCAAAGAAAAAATCGTAGTTACAGCGAAATAAAAATTAAAAGCGCTGTCTGTATCGCTGGGTATGAATATTTTTGAATTGCTGGATTCTTACTCAGGAGCGGTGGTTTTCCATGAAGCGGTGGCACTTTCTGCCCGAAATATATCAAGAATATTGATATAATCAAGGTCGTAAAGCCACACAAGGCAATTTTTTCGCTGTTTTGTGGCGGTAGCCAAAACATGACCAGGATCAAAAAAACGATCGCTGAAAAAGTGAGAAAATGAATGATCGTTCGAAACTATCCTGATAGTTAGACTTTTTCCAGTAGCCAGAGATTCAAATGTCACAACTTACAGGCAGCGGGTGCAACGATCGTTGGGTAGTAAATAGATGCGTGCCTCTTCACTGTGAGGATAAAAACCAACGAGACGTACTGGTGAGGCCCATACGTTTTTAGAGTTCTGTTCCTCGTCATTGATATCAATTCCCATTGAGAGTACTTTTTCGACGACGAGGGCTGTAAAAATCGTGTTCGACGTATCGTTTTTCCAGAGATTGATGTTCAGCAGAGGTTTTGCATCCCCCGAAAGGTGAAAAATCTTTCGGAATTAATTTGAATAAAAATCAACGAACTGAATTCTGATTCGATTGTTTTTGGCACTTTTTTTTTCTCATTCATGTGATAAAAAAAAAATGTTCTCAACGGGCTCGTTATAAATATTTTATATTCTCGATTTGCTTTGAGATCCTATGGATGCTCGATAATCCAACTTATCGAGGCAGACAAAACCCCATTGGGAGATGACGACGATGACATTTGATTAACGCACTTGCATGGCCACATCGGTGAGTCGCAAATCAATCTCATCGCCGTGGTAGGTCCATGAGCCTAACTCCAAATAGCATTCTTGTGTATCGTATGGCCAAAAACGGAAATCGAGATGGCAGAGGGCATGAAACTGGGTCGGTGGTACCCACCAGACTGTACCATTCGAATATATTATGCAGTGAGTGTCGCCGTAATGCTCGATCGATGCAGCAGCTGCACTGCGAACACCCGAGCGTCGGTTATCGCGATGAATTAATTTTTACATGAAAATTTCATTCGATCAAGAATTCTGGTTGCTTGCGGGCATTCGACAATAGTCTAGACATTTTTTCTCCTTATACATTGAAATTATTACTGCATAGAGATGAGTTACCTGTTATACAAGATTATGTCAGGTTGCCACACTTCGTGGTTCCCTACGTGCAGTTGATCCAATCCCCCATAGGCGGTTGTGTTCCATTTGAGTTTGTCGTCGGTCCATGTCTGCATGTTTTGTCGAAAATTTATAGTTTTGTACATCCAATCTCGAAATCAGCATTCTCATTTAAAAAAAAGAGTCAACCCATGAGGTGAAAGTTATGAATGGGCGCTTTTTAATCGAATACTTAATATTTGTTTTAAAAAAATGATATTCCGAACAATTTGACAATTTTTCAAATGATAAGTGTACAAGAAACTTGAATTATGATAAACGTAAGAAAATAAATTGCTACGGACCATCTTGACCCAGCATTGAACGTTCATCGAAGATCTGAAGTCATCCTGAAACCGAATTCGCATACAGAATTTTTTTCTTCAAATGCAATATACTTGCATTAATATAATATTGAACTTGCCACTGTAACGTCGAGTATACGAATATCGAAAGATACGACTGTTTTGTTGAAGTGTTGAGCTGGTCGGGCAAACTTGTCGTATCTAAGAAGGAGATCCTTTTTCAAGCGATCGGTCCATGTGTAGTTCCATTGTCGTTTAACAACTGGAAAAACCACGTCTGCTCTTCAAAAGGCAAAATTTTTTGCAAGTTTCTTGACTCGTCAAAAATAATCATTCCCTTCGAGTGACCGAAAGTTACTCCATTATACTGAGGCGAAGAGAATGTTGATGATAAGTTGAGAAATTAACATTTTCATTCGATTTCAGTTTATCAATTTAATTCCATTTTTTCTTTTTCTTTTTAATTAATCAATACGAACTTTGTAAATAATAGTTTCGTAGGCGAACAAATAATGATGTCACCTCGTGAAACGTCATGAATGAATACAATCCATTGGTAAGTCACACCAACAATAAGAGGCTAAACGGATAAACGGTCAATCTGTCATTTACATTGCCAAGAGTTATGTTTGCCCTACGAGTTTATACTTGAGAATGTCATTGTGATTCCGAAAGTGATTTATCTCAATTATAAATCCAGAAAAATTAAGCACTCGGGTCAACCGTGACATTGAATGTCTCCTGGTAGCCAATAACATTGATGTTTATGATAATTAACAATTTCAATTAGTATCAATGACCATCTCATTCGACCTGATTGATAAAATCATTGAATAATAATGAGTTTGATGGACTTACATAGAAATCCGTCACCGAAAGTATTCTCAGACGCGACATGATTCCAAAATATAGACAAAAGCACGGCTATGATCGAGCAACTCATCTGCCAAGACTTTCGTCCCGGTGCTTTATGAAAACACAGCATCGTCGGTGGTGCGACTAAACTTTGGATCAAGGCGTTATTTTACGGTTCACTCCGAAATGTAACTGACAGTACGGCGGTACTCGGTCTTCTAATATCCCTCGTTGAACTCGTATAGTTCCGGAGAGTTCATAAGAGTGACGAGATGATCCGACCAATCTTCTCGCATGAAAATTGTAATGGTCACGTGTAGAATCCGTGAATTACCATTGCATATGTGCACATGAAGCCGTTACGTCCTTATTCTTCGTTTCGAATGCCAAGTCTTATCGTTAAGAATTCATTTTTCTGGGCCACATTTTCGGACGAGAATTCATTCTTATTTGTTCGAGTTTTTGTTTTTTTTCTTCCGAAAATTCATAAAAATTCAACGCTTCGAAAAATGAATTCTTCGGCCACGCGTAATGTTTTTCTTTCCCACTCAGTAAAAACAAAACAAAAAAAACATTGGCAATCGTCAAATGGTCATGCAGATAGGTTTCTGTCAAAAAGAAATCTTGACGTGTTTCCCATAACCTGATACCGTTTGAGAATTTGTATTGAGTGTGTTTGACGATGGCCGAGAGTGCAGAGCGACCAACTCAACGACATCGTCATCGACATCGTCATGATCCCAAACAACAAGGTAAAACAACAGAATTAATGGATGGTATCGTTGATATTGGAACCTCAAATAAATATTAATTACATTAAAAACAGATCGTTTGTATTTTTTGAAATTTCTCTATGGCAAATGGCCAAGCGTTGATTACGTCAGATACATCAATGTATATAGATCTATTCATAAATATTAATAAAATAATAATAAACCTAAACCCTTCCGCTGCAGACCTATTTTTACGAACGTTTTTTAAAACCCTTGTTTCCCGGCCAAAATTTTTCAATCTCAATTTCTTGAGGATAATTTTGAACTTTCAGTATTTTTCTGAATGTTTGTCAGTCATCAACCCCGGCTACACGTTCGGAATGTAAATCAGGAACGAAAAGTGCGTAGCTGGGGCTAGAGAAACGTAAACCTAAAGTTGTGTGTTTGAAAACATTTTTCAATAGGATCAGAGACATCGAAAGATTCGTCGAGGCGTGTAAAAACTCCCGACGGTGATAAATCGTCACAATTCGTCGGAAAATTGGTAGTACAGGTGCCGCAAAAAATAAAAAATCCAGCCAAATATATTGCAGCCTCCGTTTCCGCAACATTTTTATCGCGAGCTATTTTTTTCAAGGAAGAAATGTCTGAAGCAAGGTCTCGGGACAGGAGGGAAACGAAGGCTCCGGAATTGGTAAAGGGTCCTAATTTTTTAACCGATAGAAGGGTTTCGCAAGCGGAGATGCAGCGAAGACACACCTGGCTACAAAGAACCAGAGCCAGTCAAGCCTCAACGAGAAATCGATCACGTGTAACTCACGAGGTACGATTTCCTGAAACGTTCAATGGACTGTACTCTGCTCGCTTTTCTCCAAACGGTGAAGTTATCGCCTCCGGTTTCGGGACTGGTGGAATTCAGGCACGTTCCCTTCATTTTACTGGAAATATTGACACCTCATCATCTCCATTTAAGCATATTTATAAGAAAGTTCATCTCATCAAAAAATTCGTAAACACACATTAACGCACCGAGAAAACAGTTTATTTTTAATAAAGAAATATATTTAGTTGGAACTTTAACTCAAACATTCATTAACTGTTACAAAATTTGTTAATGGTCAAAAAATATCTTAGTTATTACGATCAAATTTCATAGACATAGCATTTCTTTGAAGATAATAATTTGTTCGATCATGCTGAAGTTTGCAACGTTGGAATGTAATGAAAAATATTGATTTTTGTTAAAAAAGTTTTCCATTTTTGAAATTACGCAAATTTTTCTAGCCGAAATATTTCTCTGGGCCGATAAACCGATCGTTTTACAATTGCAAGGCTTTTACAAGTGCGAGGCTTCTAAATTTTTATTGGAAGATGACGAACAGAGACTTGGTTTATTCGACACAGGTACGAAACGGCGAGACGGGCGATCTCCGGAATTCTCTAAGAAGCGGTTTGGAGACTGCGTTCCCGATAATGTGTTGCCGATTCAATCCGATTCGCACCGATACATTTTACGCGTCGAGTGCCTGTGGCAATATTTTTCTTTGCACTACGAACACCAATGAATTGTCACGTTTCATCGAGGGTAATTATAATCATTTAATCATACGACAAAAACGCCCAAGATCTCTGATCCATGCATCGAGGGAACGTCCCGATTAATCGAGTGATAATAATCCAATTAATTGAAGAACCGAAAAACGAAGTAAACACTGTAGACGTTAGTATCGGCGGCGAATACATCGTTTCGGCTGGTAAAGATGCAGCTGTGAGATTGTACGATGCTGAAGTTGGCAAGGTATATACGAGTTTTCGAACATATGCCGAATAAATGGACGCCAAGCTCGTCACGATCGTAGTGAAGCATAAAAATGATCATTCTCGAGTTTTTCGAAAATTCTTTAGTACTCTAAAAACTCGAGCGGTTAAAAAACATGCGTTTAAAGAAGTTCGTAACCATTTTTCTACTGCCTGTGTAGGCTAAAAAAAAATCGTCACTATTACGTAAAAGTTAATCGCCTCGTGGTCCAGTCTAACTCATTTATTCCTACGACCTTGGCCGCGAGAATTGGACACTCGGTAAATTCTTTATTCGCACGAGAAAAAAAAATGTTCAAAGTGAGAATGAATCGAGAACCAGATTGGCAAACGAGATTGTGACACGAAAACGAGAAATTCGAAGCAATACAAAAAGAAAAGTGATTTTTGAGAGATTTGAAAAGAATTTTATAAATTTCTGATTCATCGTGAAATATTTGTATTGCAACCAATTAACGAGATGTTTCGGTGAATAATTGGAGTTTTCGGTTGGTTAGAAATATTTTTCAGAGTTTACTAAGATTTTTCATCTTCCCGAGTTCATTGGCTGCGATTTTTTTTACGTTCCTTCCCAAAATAGAAAATGAATCATGCGAATTTGCTTTCATAAAAGTTTCCTAGCGAATACGATTTTTTCCTCTAACCCGCTCGTTCTCCGAGACGAATGCGTCCGAATAATCGTATTCTAAATTGATCGTTTTGTGCCCGCAGCTGATTACGATCTACCAGAAAGCGGAGGGTGACATAGTGGAAGAAAAAGTTGGAAAGTTTCACAGAATGAGGATATTCGCCTGCAAGTTTCATCAATCTTATCCAGGCTTGTTTGTCACAGGAGGCTGGGATGATACAGTCAGGGTATCTGTGCCATTGAGTTTCGAACGTCGTCGTTTGCAACATTGTGGAAATAACTTTTTTATTTCAGATTTGGGACGTGCGTGTGGGCGATGGTTCGGTGAGGTTGATCAAGGGACCTCATATTTGTGGGGACGCGATAGATCTAAGAGTAAGAGACACATTTGCTACAATCTTGGCATATTTTTTCGACTTTGTATCGAGGATTCATATCGCGGTCGTGGTGCCTTGCATTGATGCATTGAAAACCTCATCAAGTTAACATTAAATGAACGAACGAACTAACGAGAAATATGGGAAAACGTCGCGTTAATGTGAGACTAAATAAAGCTCACATACTCGTGTCGATTCGAGCTGAGACCGGAGGGGGACGTTCTCAGTAGCGAATTTATTATTAGGTGTTGATAGCAGTTTTGCCGCGCAGTCATCGTTATTCTCGGGTTATATAAACTACGATGATGTGTTTGCGTTGACGGTTCTTTCTTGTTTCAAGTTTGTTATACAACGTATCTGTGACATACTTGAATACAGGAAACGAACGTTTTAACCGGATCGTGGGTGGTCCGTGGTAGTCTGCAGATTTGGGATTTGACAAGTGGCAAATTGATCGAAACGATTGTACCAGGGAATAGACCGACGACTTTGGATGGTGAATTTCTTTACGCGGTCCACTATTTCGATGGCGATCCTTACGGCGACCACGTAATTGTTGGAGGATCGGGCACAGGGGAGGTCGAGATCATTAGTTTAAAACAGAGCAGGGTACGCAACATGAATTCGAAGCAAAACACCATTAACTTTTCCATACGCTCCTCACGCTCCAATAAAATATAAAAAAAAAACCCCTTAAGCAGGTATCGAGTGATTAGAAAAGAAATTGCGACGTGGGAAAATGTTTTATTTGATAATTGAAAAGTAAAAACAGTCGATTGTAACGAGAGTAATGAAACTTTCTATTGCTGTTAATTAGGTCATGGCCAGTTTCACGGTAAACAAGGCAGTGGTGACTATTGACAGTTGCAGAAGCTCAATAGTCTTTGGTGGGATGGAATCCGTTCTAAGGCTGGCCGATTACAGTTAATGATCTCTTTTGTTAATGATTAAACGAAAAATAAAGAAAATAATGAAGCTCGAAACGAGGGAGCTTTTTGTTTCTATAGACTGATAAGCCATCAATCACTCTGGCTAAGAAGCAACCGTGTCAGAAAGTGAAAATTGTGTGTCTACGGACACGTGACGAGGGACATTTGGGTGAAACAGGTCTTTAGAGCTTCGCGACGCTTCTCCCAACAAAATTATCGATGAGCAGCTGTAGCCACAACGAGCGATCGACTCATCGATCGTTATAGTCCACTGATCCCAAGCTTTTCTGGCACTAACTAGCAGTGACCTAAAAAAAAATAGGAAAACAAAAATTGCCTTCTCAAGACGATGATGAGATCTCCAGTGAAATTGGAAGCTTTGAGGAAGAAAAGGGTTCGAGAGGTTGGCGATATGGCTGTCGAGGTTGACGACGATGTCGAGTAAATGCCCCGACGACGCTCTTCTTAGATATGCCGACGTCTATATACATTTTGTTAAAACGTTAAGTCGAATGCGTCGAGTGATGCCAAAGTTAAATATAAATGTGGCGGCAAGAGGAGCTTCCCGACGTTAGCGGGGCGCGAGCGTCGTGGACGACGCCAATCCTGGACGAACGAATGATCCAGTCTGTTCGTGCTCTTCGGCGGTGAACCGGCATTATCGTTAAGAACGAACGATCGCTGATCGATTCGATATCGGTCAATCACATATCGCGAATAAAATACATTTCGAATCTCGACTCGGGAGGCACACCCACCTTCCATCCCTTTCCAACCCCCTCCGTTGATATCTCTTCGCTTCAGCGAGTATCGAACGATTCAAAGATTCTCACCCGACGTATCGATCGATTGTTTCATCATTCATCTTCGCGTTTCGTTCATCCGATTTCCTCGCTCTTGCTCTACGATCGCGCATCATTAATCGGATTGACTCGATTTTTTTAAATTATTTTCGAGGTGAACTTTCACTTTCGTTCTGTGACTTTACGATCAAACATTTTGGATACGCGAGGCCCAATCACCGAGGTATACCAGAATAATTCAATCTTTATAATTAACCCGAATTCCATACAAACTTTCCGTCTAATCAAAATGGCATTCTCGCTGGATAACCATTGATCGCTCTCCATCCCCTTAATTTTGTTCAATGGTCTAACTTTCACTCAGTCGTAACAATTTCATCGTTTTATTCGCGGACAGTGTAGGGGAAAGAGGGTTGAGCGATAATAGAATTGTTAAATTTATTAACGGCACGATTATTCACGGTAAATTTGAACATTGTGTACATTCGCAAGGGGTTCATTTCGACCTCTTGATCTCGCCGAAACCGTACGGTTTAACGACCTCTCGTTTTCTTGGGCTGTCGACGTCGTCGTAGACATCGTTCCAACGTCTAACGTCTGAATACGAACACACATACACACTAAAGGATTTTCCCATCGCGAACGCGATACAGATTGTTCGTTGCGTGGCCAAATCCGAAATGGGAGCTTTCGCTCTAAGAACGTGTAATTGTTCCCGGCTCAGTCAAATTTGGCACAAAGTCAAAAAAATTAACCGAATGAAATGAGGAAAAGCCACGAATCTAGTGTTAACGCTCTCTTGCCGGCATTCGAGTCATTTTTGGAACATTTTACCACGTCGTTATGAGCGTTCGACCACATGGGCGTCACCGATTTACATTGCCATAAATTCATTCCGCACAGGTCAACGTTTTTTTTCTATCTTTTTTTTTTTAAGCGAATTTTTTTTAACGATTCAAATAAACAATAATCCGCCACGAATGAGCTTCGGACGTTAATTCTCTCAAAAACAATTTTTTATTGAAAATACTGCCAACTTTTGCTTCGTTTCGGAAAGAAATTTGGAAAGAATGGCAAATTGTGTGGTTTTCTTTACGATAGCGAGATAGGAAGCTGAAGCTGATGGTACAAAGAATGATGAGAGGCAGAAGATATCCGCCTATCGGACCGGACTATTTCTGATCGTCAATTCGGCAAGATTTTATTTTCGGATCTTGAGGATAAAGAGAAGAGGAGAGAATCCGCGATATATCCTCAATTCGGCTAGAGTAGTTTATTCACGAATCTCGATGCCAGAAAAACTATTAGCGGAATGACGCAAAATTGACAGAAGTAAAAAATGAGGTGTAGGGAAACGGAAGCGGGACAGAAAAAACGAAATCAAGTGGGGGGGAAAAGCAGTTGGGAGGTTGGTATCGGGCAAGAAGAGTTTATGCGTGCTCTATATTATAGCGTCGACAAGGGCAATTGCACGCAAAACTTAACACGAATAATATCGTGTCAGTTTCCGAAATATCTTGTTGGCCAGGGAGTCATGGTAAATATGTCGGATAGTCTCGTCATCGACGCTCGCCACTACGTACTTTCTCTCTTTCACTCTCTTTCTCATACGCGAACAGCTTGTATAAAGCAGCGTCTCGTACCCCACACAAAAATAGAAATAGCGCTATATTTAGGCGGCCTACACTCGGTATCCGGCCAAAAAGCTTTACAATCTCGGACTTGAAGATTGCTCGAAAAAAACGAGACCTGTCGAACTTATTCGCCTGAATATAGCGATTAATATACTTCGTGCGAGCGTTTCTTCTCATACTCGAAAGTTTCTTGCAGCGATTTGGATTCAAAAGGTGCATGTGACGTTGAACGATGCACACAGAAACGAAAAAATCATTCCTACGAGAAATTCTCTCTATTTCTCTCAGAGTAATCGAGACACATTTCCCAAATCGTTATCCAGCAGTGAAAGTTTTTAAGCACACAAACGAGTTCGATGGAGCTTGCTCTCGCCGAAATGCTTGAGTCGTATACACAAGTAGCCCAAGAGCGAAAGATTTCTCGGACGTAGAGGCCTAAAAGCTCCTATTTTTAGTCGGGATTCTGTGCGTTACACGCACGCGGCCTTTCGATGAAAAAATCTTTGCTGTGACAGCTGCCCCTGTACCCTTACCCTTATCAACCTTACACACATTAAAAGTAAAAAAATAAGATTTATCTGAGGCAGTTTTGTGGTTGAATGAAAATATGTCATCGGGTTCCATAGTTGCTCGCCTAAAAACTGCATTAACACTTTCGTGTCGACAACCAGGCCTCCTTTGATTTACAAAATCAATGAGTTTTCTTGTGATATAAATGTCAAGGATCCCTTTCCCATTTTCCATGGGCAAGGAAAACCATCAACGACATATTTAAACTTAGAAATTTCATACGTCAGTGTCAAAGTTATGAGTGCGCCGTGCAAAGAAATAAAAGAAGATGTTTGATGGTTCGAAATTTTTCGAAATTTCTGAATCGAGCAAAGGCCAAATTTCACAAAAAAAAAAAAAAAAAAACTAAAAAAAGTAAACGTGGAAATGTATATTAGATTCGGTGAATTAGATCAAATGTATGTCGCCTCGTGTCCAAAAGTTTGAAAATTAGACCGCGTCGTGTTACCAACTCGCGCCCAAGTTCTTTGCCCTAAATATCGGGCCCTTGAACTGGCAAACTTCAATCTTCCGGGAATAGTTTTATAATAAGTTCTGCTCAACACGACTTTATAACTATTTCTATTAAACCAGTCGAGGAGCGCTAATTTTCTTGGGAAATTTCTGAAAATTGATGGCACCTCCGATCCGTTTAGATTCGAAGAAGAGAATCAGATGAAATTGTAACTCGAATCTTGGTCGTTTTTCAACACTGTCAAGGGGACAAAATAGACGTGTTTCCGAATTTTCTAACGAAAAGTTTAGTCACTCATGTATATAGGACGCGAAGAACAAAGAAAATTAGGATTCATGAAATTTGGAAAACATAGTCGATTATGGTTTATTTATTTGTTCGTTTGATTGACAGCGATGCGATCGAGTGATCGAGAGAAAGAGAGTCGTCTTTCCGTGCAGTGAATAATGTCGCAACATCCAACGAGGCCTCCTGGAGGAGGAGGAGGTGGAGGATGGCAAGCCCGACCGAATGCCCCCAGTCCTTTCCGCCCTGCCTCTCCCTATAGCCCTTGCCCATCGCCTCATCCCCAACAACAATTCAATCAAATGGGTCAACATCCACGATCCCGTGGACCACCCACACCCGTTTATCAACATCAATATCATCAAACTTCTCATCCCGTGTCACCATTGAGTTATCCATCGGGTATGATGCATCCTATGAGTCCAGTTCCCATGGGCATGCCTATTTCCCCGGGTATGTCACCGGTCTTCGGTTGTCCACCACCTGGATACATCCAATGCCCACGACCGAGATGGCCGTCCCCTGTCGCACCAGGAAATCCAATGCCAAGGCCATACATACCCACTCATCGACCTCAGGTAACTTTTCTTTTGCACATTCTTCCCCATTTCAATCAGCTAACGCGATACAATTTATTTCTTAACTTGGGAACATGGCATCTTTGTTTTTCGATAACGTTAAGATGAAAATTTTCGAAAGATCGGTCGCCGTTTTGTCGAGATCGTACTTTTTTCGTTGAAAACAATACTCGAGATGTTTAAAACGGAAAATTGTTTGACAAAAGGAAATTCTTGGGTTTTCGGTAAATTTTTTTAAATATTTTTTCAATTCTTCCCTTTATTTTGACACCTCCATTTACTTTGATCGATGTCAAGGGGAGTTGTCGCGTGTCTGGTTGGTGCATTGACTCGACTGAATGAAAAATAACTAGATCTCTGTTTGGATTTTCCCTTGACAACTGTTTGAGCTCTCGAAACCCTTTTAACCGAAGCGAAACGCCATCACTGGCTTTGTGGAGACATACATTTGTGTGTGTGTGTGTGATATTTTTAGAGTCCCATGGAAAGTGGCAGTGGTTCTCCAGTGCCTTGTGGACCACCGGAGTACTTGATAGCTCCGTATAGACCTGGAGATTACGAGTATGTCGGAGTGCCGCTGGATCCATCGCGAGCCGACGACGAGGACAGCGGACTGAGCACCGCCGAAATAATTGCCAGTCAGAGTCAAGATTACGTTGACGAAAAATTGGCCGAATATCAAGCAACGATCCAGCTATTGCAAGGTCAGTCGCAATCATATGTAAAAACAGTACTGACCTCACTACATGGACAAATTTCCATTTAGATGGGAGGAACATTTATTCATTGGTGTAGCAGGTGAGCAAGGGACTCGGTGGTTAACTCGTTTTTTCTTTCTACTGTGCCAATAGACATGTGGAATAAACGGAACAATTGATTACGCAATCACTGCTTACAGCTTCGCTTATAGAATCCTTTCGAATCGAAAAGAAAGAGATGAGAATACTTCAGAGTCTGATTTTTTTCGTCCGCGTCTAAGCAATGATCAGTCACTGTACTATTTATGTTACACGATCCTACAAGTGTAAAATCAATAGTCATGAGTACAAATACTCTCTCGCTGTCATAACAAGTTGACTGTGCTTGAAAAAATATTGAAAAATTACTAAAGATCGAGGACATCGGTCGTCTCAGTGTCATCGAATGAATCGATCACTTTTCTTTTATCTACACGGGGTAGGTTAATATCGGAAAATGAAGACAACACATTTTTTCGTTCAGAGTAAATAAACGGATCGATTTGTTTTCCTTTTTTTTTTTTTCATGATTCGATCGAATTTGGTAGAAAATGGCGATGTTCGTGAAATGTCACACTTGACATGGAGGGTATCGTAGAGATATACTCGGTGCGTTTTATAAATAGAAATGACGGTCCACCTGCCTTGAGCCATTCACGATTGTAATTCGCGCGGTGGCTTCCTCTGTCTCGGGACAGTTACCGTGTTATTTGTTTCGAGCATACTTTGTATTACTATAGTTGTGGCCCGAGCGCGTTGAGACGTGGCTACCGATGAAAAATTCTCAACGCCTCGATGCACTGGAAAGACCTCATGTGTACGAGCACGTGACATTTAAATCGTACCACGCGCACCAAATCAGCGTCATAAGTGATTGACGTAAAATCGTAGCATGCAAAAAGATTTAGAGCAGAGACTTTTATTTAACGAGCGACGCGTCATTCTGACATTTTTTTTTGCAGTTACGCGTTCCTTGAACTATTCATGCTGCTAAGAAACTCTTGGATAGACCTTTATGAGACTTGCTCTCCTTGCTCGCAGGAATTTGAACCTCCAGCCCAACGAGATTCATTCGAAAAAGTAGGCTCGGCCCTCTAGATTCTTATCATCAGTGCGAATATGCTATAAAAAATGGTTCGCAATGCAGTCAGGGTCGGGGCTGTTGATCTGCGAGTGTGATAAGTCAGTCGCGTACTCGTTCCATCTACGGAAACCCACGCACCCATCGCCCATTGTACGTTAATCCAATTTGAGAGGAAAAAAAAAAAACAAATTTTCGTGTAGGCCGTGTTCACAGGATTGAGTTCCGGTTCGCGTTTACGACTCAACGAGACTGAAGTAACTTGCTCGACTCTCCTCAGATGCATATGCAGTTTATTTACAAGACTATATATACTCCGAGTCGAGCCCATGAATGCAATCTACACGATAAGAGTACTTATTCGTGAGAGCACTCAGAAATGAACTTTGTCGAAGGTCTAAGCTTGAATTTTCTTCACAACAAATGCAATAAACATTCGTACTTTTGTCCAACAACATTACTCCGCTGTATAAATGTCACAAATTGTTTATAACTATTTTTTCGTTTCAATATCTTTCGATAAATGAAAATGGATGTCGAATCAATTTGAATTTGGTAATGAATTAGATTAATTAGTTCTCGTAATTGAAACGCAAGTTTTACTCGCTCCGTTAGAGAGTTTGACGATTTTCCCACGACTCGTAATTAATGAAAAATAATATTACCGAAATATATACTGTGATGGAATATCTAAGAATAACCAATAGTTTATAGAACGAGTTAGCGTACATGTCTCGGTTCCAAAATGTATGTCAAACTCGAAATTCTACGAATTTTTGGCAAAAATGTGTTGGACAAGTTTTCACGTATCGTTTGCCAATCTGAATTTGCAGGCCTCGATGAAATGCTCGTTTCTCACGGGCTTGACTCTCGAGCTCATGTGTGTCATGATTACCTATACCTTTATCTCTCTCGGCGTGTACCACGGCCCATCGTCGTAATTTACCATTCACGTGTGTCGTACTTTTCTCGCGACTACCCACTATATCCTCCCATACAATACGAGCATTTACCATTCGGCTCTCATCCTTGTTGTCAACTCGATTTCACTCACTTTTATTTTTATCCTGCCCACTGAAAAGCGATCTCAATTTATCATTTTACCATTATTTCTCACCTCGTGTTTTTCACATTTATCCATAAATTGAAATAAAAAACGAATAGCATTAGCAGGAAATTGACAATTTTTTGTTCCATCCTATCAAGGGAAACGGGATTATAGTGAAAAGCTCGCATGGCTGACGAGAGTTTAGAGTTAAAGGAACAATCGCTTATGAGTAGGGCTGGATTTAAAAAAAATAATAATTATTATAAAATTTGTAACACCTCGTGTTTTGTCTCGAGAAAATCCGTTGAAAATTTTTTCGGTTAATTTCGAACTGGCGGCCAGGTTTTGCGAGAGATGGAATTTTTGCATCGATGGGGAAACTCGCGTTACCAATTTTTGCGGAAAAATTATAAAAATCATCGGTTTATGGAAACGAAAAATGATAAATTTGGCTCAATTTTGTGAGGTTGTTGAATTTTCAACATTCTTTCGTCAACTACGAAGTCGATGACTCCATGGTCACAATGGGGTCATCGACTGATGGATAAAAATAAAAAGGACATCAAATTTACTGTTTCCTGATTCCTGTGACTGAATTTTTATTTTTTTTTTCCTTTCGAATCTGTTCTTCCGCCATGCAATGGGCATCGTGGCAGGTGATCCTTTTTTAACAGGGGACCTCGAGTCGTTATTGTCTGTATACATATTCGTAGCTTTCGTTATCAGGCAGATGGTCGTAATTCCCACAATTTTGATCGTTTTCTACCGCTCGTAACGTCCTTTTGCTTTGTAACAGCTGATGCTCGCATGTATGAGACACGCACCTATCCGCCGGTCGTGTATGAATTAGGGAAACGTGTCGTAACAATAGCCTTTGGAAATGAATCCGTACGAATGTTCACACGTATGTTTCTGTACGATTCTCGTACATTTCTCGTTCAATTTTTTTTTCATTCAAGTTTAATTTCTCGCAAGAGACATCAAAATGTTGCTTTCGCTTGGCGAAAAATAGAGAAATGGCCATTGAAACATAATTCGATCGCGATTGCGATTGAAACTCCGTTACGTATCCATCAACCAATAATCGAGGGAATAAAAAAACGGCGTTGCATCATGTACGACATTTTCTTGAATGCATTGAATTAATAAAAATCCAAAGTTCTCATAAAAATCAAGAATAAATATACTAAATCTTAATGATCGGTATATTTATTGCAGTTACCAAGGTCAGACTCATTAGCACGACGTTCTGTCTATAGATCTTCATTTCTTCGTCCGGCTAATTAACCTCGACGTGGAGAAACGCTCGGCTCGAAATATCTTTCGCAATGAGACTTAATTTCTGATCTGCCACGGAATTTTCTTTTCTTAGGAAAATCCAAATGTTTGATTTGAAGAAAAAATGGATATCGTGAAAAAAAAGTTAGACGTTTCGTTTCCCCCTCCGATTCTCCAATCGAAATCGTAAGTCGTCACCGTCGAGAGGGGACGTGTGGTATTACGTAATCGTCGTTCTCCCTGTGTGTCGGCCGTGGTATAGAAAGTGCTCCCGGTAGAATTTGTGGGTCAATACCTCCAGACCCGTCCGATATAAATATATGTACGCATACATAAATATAGATACATGTATATAAAAGTTAACGCTCTGTGTCGAGTACGTTGATTCACAGTGGCACACTCTCAGTCGAAGCTCAGCCGTCCAAGATCCAACAATATTGTCGTATGAGTCGTAAACTCGTTGCAGACTCAACTAGTCGAGGATTGCCTCATCGAGGAAAAAAATACATGAAAACAAAAGGAATTCGACTTTTTTTCCAACTCCGCAGCTCTTTTTTTACTCTTTGTAGCAAAATGTATATTAACGTGAAGTAGCCGCAAGATAACCCGAAGCGCAAGCAAATTGTGACTTCGATTAGATAAGATCTTCGGCAATTCTTGGAGGCAATACTTCACGTAGTTTCTCATTCTGGAACACGGACGGCTGACACACATACGTGACGTAAAAACTCATTCGGATGCGGGAATCTTTTTTTTTCATTACGTTCGCCTTTTTTTTTCTGCAGTTCGAGCGAGTCTGACAAAAGAATCATTTTCGAAATAAACTTTTGTTCATATTCGATAGTAATGACTCGACTTGATCGCGATTAAAAATAATTTCATTATTTTGTTTTGTTTTTTTTTTAGTTGAATAAAAATTTGCTGCGAATAACCCTGTTTTTAAAATGATCAAGATATCCGAAGTTATATAAGAAAACATATAAACAAGCAGTTCAACTGTTTTTACCTCAATGCATAAATTATTTTTTATTACTATTTTATTTATAACCGTCGAAGCGATTTTTATCCAGATCTCGTAAGGCACCATTAATTTAATACAATTTGAAGATAATCTTTCATATGAGATTCAATGTTTGTTTGAAAAGAGCGAGAGAGAGAGAAAGAGGGGGGAGATAAATTTTTATATCCAAAGGCTATTTTCTTATGACAAACAATGCGTTCATCGCCTCAAATTGACACTACATCACTCATTCGCGTACGCGTGTAACCTACTCCATCGAAAGAATTACAACTACCAATAGACTTGGCCACGTCCTTATTTAATAGTATAATTCAGCCACTCAGCTTTATTGGCTTTTCGGACCTCTTCGTTCTGAACGACACCTCGATAATTCTTCATGACCTTCCGAATTTCTGACGTCATATTATTGCGATATATCTTTGTCCCCAAAAGTTTTCAACTCAAATTCACATCTACGATGGACACTGTTCGAACGAACTCATAAATAATATTTAAAAAAAAATTTCAAATATCAAAAGTTTCCATTTCTTCATAGAAATCGATCGCAGTAATTCCATCGATGATGATTTGTGGATTGTTGATTAAAATGTTCTTTTCCCTTATCGATCCTTTCAAACTTTCTTCCAATCTAAAAGACCGATACGTCCAATTGACGTAATTGAAATAAATTTAATTGGCATTAGTTACGATTCAATAAAAATGCAATGACATTCGTTTTTATTCGTAAAAATTGGTAAGCTACGTGACAAGTACACAGAAAAAAAAACATTTATTGACGTTACGATTTTTCCATCGAGTTTGTACAATCCCGGATGTCGGTAACTCGATCATTCCATTACTTCAAAATATATGAGATTAGAGATTCAGAGATCGAGTATCACATATTTCCTGAGGACGAAAAATTACAGGCACTTGGAATTTATCGTAAATACCGCGGACAATCAAGAAAGAATTGTTATCGCTATTCTCTATTGGCATCGCAATTATCCATCGATTTTCATACGCGGTTGCGAGCTTCGACTCCACAGCAAAACAATCGATTCACCCCAGGGAGACTCGATTATGAGATAAGCAGAAATACTTAACGTAGAGATTATTCGAAATTATTCATTCATACGATAATCGAATGGACCTCGATTTTCGAAATTTCGCATTTTCAGCTCCCACAAGATCCCACAAGATCAGTGTCTGAATAAAATGATAAAAATATGGAAGAGAAATTCGATACCGTTGGATAGAAAAAAATACGAAAGGGGCCGTTCTTGGCAACGACCTGACGTTTTTTCCACGACTTGGCTCAACGAAATGAGAAAAAAAATCGACAAGACGCAGTCGTGGCTCGATCCAGACCAGCCAAAAACCTTTCAAAATGTAATGCCATTGAGTGGAAAAGCAAGAAAATTAAGTTCTTTAGCAAGCCTTGAAAATATTGCATTCGTCCGATCCCCTTGGAGAGATAAGGGTGGAAAAATAAGGGCGAGTAGTACGGGCAACGATGAGTAATACGAAAGTCGTTGTAGCGGACCAAGGGCGGTTGCATTTGTAGTTATCTTGGCCGCCATGCTGTAACGCGGCAAACACGCGACCCAGTGTCGACCAGGACGAGAGACAGGATAAAGGGATTGATCGAGGAGTGGAAACTTTCTCGGTTATAGACTCGGGTCGGACAGACGAACGAAACAAGACGTAGAGACTGGGACATGGATTCACCGACTCGTCTAGACATTTCAACTGCATAGAGTAGAATTTTCGACAAGTTAATAATATTATTATTCATACGAACATCGACCGCAGAAATGAAACTTCTCCAACGTCGATATTGAAGAATTTTTCGAGCATAACCGAGTATGTGCCGATAAATGCGGTACGTCTGACCTTTTTGGATGAAAATCTGCCTCGAAACTATAAGTTTAAAGGGTCAAACCGATATAAATTTTTATTCGTGGCCAGACTAAGAATGCGATACCATTGGTTGTTGATCGAGTGGTGGAGGCAGCAGTAGACTATGATGAAGGTCAAGAGGGTACCAGGAACTGTGGCGTGGTCAAAAACTAGGTTAACGGATCTTGATAGTACAGTGAAAAAATGTTGATCGTTAAAAGCAAAACGTTTGTTAAAATTGGCACCCGACAAAGCCGAAAAAAAGTCACAGACTCGATTGAAACTGTGGCATTCGATGGATCCCACACTTTTCATTGACTGCTTGATTAATTTGAGGACAAGCGAAAGGCCTGCTATCGTGCACGTGCCTCTTGAGCGTATAGGGAAAAATATTTGACATATAGAAAGGACCTGGACAAAAAGATTACGGATGACCGCGATGATTAGTTTTTTTCAAGCAATAATTTGGATCGTTGCTACGAACGATTTTGAAAGTTCGTGTAATATAAAAGTCATTTTATTAAGGCGAAGTTTTCTCGACGAATACGACGTCAAATGCGTCTGACAAGTTAGCTTGTTGGAATTTCAACTGTAGATGGATTGTTCGGGTGGGAAAAAAGTGGCGGTGGGGAGCTGCGTCGTCGCGTTTGTGGCGTCGGCGTCGCGTACTGGAGCTCGTGCCCTGAGCAAGAAAGGAGGAGGTACCCACCACTGCTGGTATCGTCGGTATATGGGCTTAATATCCACAGAGTATACGTTCACAAACGAGGAGAATCGAGGCAGTATCGAACCGGCGCCTGAACAGGCTGCACGTACACCTCAACATTCCATATATGGCATTTCATTTTATTTTTTACCCTATTCCATTTGTCTTGTTACCTTCTATTTGTAATAACCGGCATTTCGTGACTGACAACGATTGTGAGAAAAAACATTATTTTTTTCAATCGTACGAATTGAAATTTCGTTCGGATGCAATCCTTGCGAAATACTTGTGGTTAAAAAACCATCAAGGACTCTAAGAACAGGAAAAAATAACATTCATAGTTTAGATTCATGAGGTATCAACAATATCCATCTGTATAATGTAAAGGTGACAGAGTGTGTCGACGACAAAGTCATAACTAACTCAGAAGCCGGCTTCTCGACTGAGAGTCTCGTCTTTTTTTCTATTGGTATACGTCCATGCGCTTGAACCCCAACTGCTACGTCATCGGAGCACCGGAACGTAACGTTTTACAAGGAAGGCTGGCAGCACAAATCTATGATTAGGAACCACTATTCGCCTTGATACATTCAAGATTATGGTATTTCTTGGATAACAGGTTGACTGATTTATTCAACGATCCATCGGGATTATTTGTGTGGTGATTTTTATTGGTAGTGAGTGTTTAAGTGCGTGCGGATTGTTTTATACGCGAGCAGGATAGAAAAAGGTTTGGAAAGGGCTCTGTCTACTGGAATCGACTTTGCAAAGGCTGTGATTGTGTGCGAGTGAGAGAGCGAACGCGAGAGGGTGGCGAGGAAGACTGCGGGGAACAGAGGGAAAGCCGGTAGATCAGCTGGTCCCGCTGGTGCGCCATAGACCAGCCCAGATGCATCGGCATCGAATCGGCTTCAAACTATCGGCGCAATTCCGTATGGACCGCGCGTAATGGTTAATTTTCGCTCGAAATAAATCGGCGAGCAAGTGAATTTGGTGCAGTAGCTTAATATTCAGCCCGATTTTTTAAGAGTTAGGCACAGTTTTTTGATAAGTCAAGCAAGGAAATCGTTGCTGGTGTTTCTGTCGGAGAGAGCGAGTTGAATTTGAGGGTGAAATTCGGCATGAGCATCGTGGAGAAAGTAAGCAACGTGTGGAGTTTAAAAAAATTGATTATTGAGGAAAAAGAAGGGTGAAAAAGATGTCGCAATCGGGTGAAAGCCCAGGAGCAGGGCGGGGCGACAAGCCGTCTTCAAGCCCGTCTTCACCGTCAGCGGGTGCCAGCCCGAGAACACCACGTGGTGGCCGACTGAAAGATCGCGTGAGTTTTTTCGAAAAAATTTGGTCTTCCGGAGGTAAGAATAGTCGGGCAGGAAGTAGCGAGGATCTGGTTGATTCCGGTGGAGTTATCGATGCGGGAATACGCCCTTTGAGCAGTCCTTCCTCGCCCATCCATCGGAGGTCTTCCTCCAGAGCCAGTGACTCCTCCTTCGAGGAAAGCTTCGAACGTCTCGTCGAAGAAGGCGAGCTCAATGGTGCTAAGGTTGTCAAGTTCGAAAAAATGACGTTTCGGAAGAGCTTGAGAGAAGTTACGACGAGTACGAGCAGCAGTTTGATGCTTCGTCATGGCAATAATTTCACCACTGAATCGAGCACCACGCCGAGCGAAGAACACGCCTTGGAAGATTCGGCTTATCAAAGTCACGGAGTTCATGGTAGTTCCCATGGAAGTTCAATGGCATCTTTTCCCAGATTTCCATCAGAGGAGAACGTTTCCCAACAAAGCGGACGTGGAGGGAGCGAAAGTCAAGAAGAAAAACCACCGAGCGAATGGTACGCCGAGTATCGAAATCAGAGCTTCCACAATGTCGCCGCGAGAATCGAGTATGTCCGAAGTCGTAGCGAGTACGATGCTCACATTGCTGAGATTAAAGGTACTCCCCATTATTCTCTATTCTTTTTCATACACCTCAAGAGCTCCTGATACCAGCAATAAAACAAAACCTTTCGAAGCACAAAACTTTTAAAGTAATCGATCGCTAGACCCGATAAAATTGAAGATAAAAAATGTTGCCTCAACCGTAAACAAAGTCTGAGACAAATACCATATCTCAGGTGTTTTCTTATAGGAAACCAAAATTCCAAAATCGTGTGACCTTATCAAGATTTTGTTTTTCCATTGAAATACGTCAAGAAAGCTATTAGACGAGATAAATAAAATCAAAACCTTGCCAACGTTGTATCCGCAGTTCCACCAACCACCTTAAATTCTATATTTAAGTCGCGATGTTCGCGTCGTCGGAAATTCAGTTTTCGAAGGTGTTTTTTTTTTTTTTTGCAAAAAGCTCTCATCGTTTTCTCCAATTGAACCAACACTTTGGGCGATTCGTATTGCACGCAAATTTTATTAATTAACAAGCGAGAGTAAACATAGCGCTTGATCTTTTTTTGCAATTACGATTCGATTCGCCTCGGCATAGTAGTTAGCGAACATAAATCGAGGCTGTTGCGTCTTATCAAGATAGAAAAGTAGCTTGCGGAGTAGTGGATGTACATACACAACATAAACGTAAACCCATTTGATAGCTGGAATAGAATGAGCGAAGGTAAATACTGACAGAAGCAAAAAAAATCTTGCAACGCAAAACTACTTATTATTTAACTTGAAAATCCAACAAGACACAATATTTTATTATTTTTGTCATTTCTGCTGCCAGGCCCACTTTGAGTCGATCGGATTGGATTCATTTCCACGATCTTGTTAAAGGTTTCGGGAGTATTGGCCTGAGGAATTTTTTCCTAATGCACACTGCCGCATGACGCATCGCAGGCTCTATTTTTATTTTATTAATTGCACTCGGTCAGCGTATTGAGAAACTCGGAAAGACCGACTGTTGCTTATCGATCGATAGGTGCATCGGTGAATGGCTGAGCGGTCGCCCAACCAAGAATCTCTTCAACGGAACCGAATGAATGTTTTTTCTAAGTTTGACAAATCTATTCCGGAAAATTTCTTTACTACCAGTTTTCATAGAAATTATCACTCGAACAATTACACGAGTAGTTGGAAGCAAAATAGTTCGATTGGCGATCAGTGCTCTTCACATATTATATAAATATATCGATAGAACGAATACGCATGAGCATTAGAGTAACATCTTCCGTGCGTTTCATTGACGGTGTTATATAGCAACGAAAGCAATTCATAGTTGCGTCAGGTCTGGGTCGTGCAAGCATTTATAAATTCTCAAGGATAGATGAGAACGTTCGCCCTCGCGCGACGCACTCTTTCATACTTCGCGATAACCTGCATCCTATAGGCACAAACTAACTCGTAAAAAAAAACGACAAAGTTGAGGAGCGTTTTCAAACGAAAGAAATTATAATTATTCGTGTTAATTAGAACAAACATTAATTAAATACCTTCATCGAGGCGCGTCTTGTTTTTTTTTAAATTGCCATTCACTAATGCAGTTGGAACACTAACCACCAGAGTTATCATTCTCCCGGAAAAAAATCTTCTTATCGGGCTAAATATTATAGTTTTATCGCAACAAACACTCGTCATCGATAACTTCGAAGCATTAGCTCCAGTTGTAATGCGCGGCTCGAATTTGAAAAACTTGAGTTTTACGCTCGTGTTGCCAAACGTTTAGTCTCGATATCGTATTCAACAATGGGGGCTTGCCTCACCGAGCAAGATTATTGCAATTCAAAATAATGCGTGTGAACATAAATATACAGTGTAATTCAAAACAGATCGTTTTGATAAAAACTGCTACATATTTTTTAAATAATTTTGTCAACATTGTTTTTCCTTTTGCTTGTGATTTCATTGTAGAATCGAATGAGCTTGACGTTTGCATCGACGCAATGCCACGAAATGAACAAAAAAAAAAAACAATGATTCCTCACGTTTTTTTCCATTTTTCTTTGTCTTTTTTTTTTGCCTTTTGCCTTTTTTGGACCTCACGAATGAATTGGTAAAATAAAAAAGTGACGAATCATTTTTTTTTTTCATTTCGTGGCATTGCGTCGATGCAAACTTCAGGCTCATAGAATCGATGGAATTCATTGTGATTAATGATAAGGAGTTGATTGAGGTAGGAAAGGTTCGTAAACTTGGACTGATGAGTAGGCCGGTCCAGACATTGTTTCGAAACTGCATCAAAATATTTAACCGCACTTATTGCCGAGTTAGAGATGATGCGTACGTGGGTGACGTAAGCCGCGCGCATAATTATGCAGAGTTATGCATAGGAAGAGAGCTTGGCAGTAAACGCGATGTTGTGGCGCCTGTTAAAAAAGAGATGACCGTTGCCGTGGCTTAGACGCGACGCCCGATCCGATTGTTTCAACGCGAACGTTACCAAAAGTCACGTACGTGTTTAACGTGTGTATATCTTGGCAAAAAGAAACGAGCGAGCTACTAATGATTTAAACTATGGATTTCGCTGCATGCGGCGACACGTGCAACTGGTTCAGGGACACGTCATTCCCAAACGAGATATTATTTCTGTAGAATTTTTTATTTCATTTTTTTTCTCAATTTGTCTTTTTTCGATGCCGAGGGATTCGCTTGAATGAATTTTGACGAGTAGCCATATTCTGAATCGAACGCACCAGCGAAATATTACGAAATTATTCGAATTTGTGCTCTTGACGGAGGCTCATTATAAACGAACGTTGAGGGTTGCTTATTCTGTTGTAAACATGCACTCGTGCTCACAGTACTTGGTTGTTCGGATGGATGTGGATAATTTGTGATAGTTGTACCAAAGTAGAGGCCCTTGGCTCTTTGCATGCTGATCGAGTTGAGAACGTACACGTATTCACAAGCGGGATTTGCGAGAGACGTTCTACACGTGCTTGCCAACTCTCCTCACATTCTCCACCCTTTGTTTCCGCGCCACGCCACCAACGCCACATGCAACCCTTACCTCATCGTCTATGAAAACGCCAATTACCTTTCCACGAGTAATTACGAAACAATTCAACGAACAAATAAGTCACCGAATCGGACTAATGGAGACTGATAGAATTGGGCTATTGAATTCTTGGTCCTTTTCCCATGACATTGCTTGTCAACTGCCTTTACATCGCCATTCTCACCAATATATTTCCGCAGTGCATGCTCCAAAATAGCCAATTGACGGCTCTCCCCAGATTCAGGAGCTTCAAAACTTATGGACGGTCCATAGATCATTCGTTCACACTGACAACCGAGACGCCTTATCGATTTTCGATTTTTTAATTCCCATTTCCATTCATATTTCACAGTATTTCCATTTTTTTTTCTTCAGCTTTCATGAAGAAGGCCAGAATCTAGTGTCCACGCGAATTACCGTGAAAACCTCAACATCCACCTGTTCGTTAATTGTATAGATTCGATGACAATTGAGAAGGTTCAACGTTCTTCCAATCCCCCACTCCGATTCAAGCGTTATACAGCTATCGTAAAAATTCTTGTCACATGTTGTCAGATCAAGAGTCGCGGTAGCGACTCGAGACAAGTACATTTACGCTAGTGTCAAAGTCAAGCGAGCTCGTTACAAGACACTTTCACACCAAGGAGCGCGTTTCCCAACTGTTTTTGAATATTTTTAATTTTTTTAACATTAATAATTCGTCGACGATATAATTTTCGAAGGTGTTGTTGGTTCCCATATTTTTTATTTATTTTTTCCTTTCGATTGGGACTAAC
>JAPYYS010000972.1:0-50112 GCA_030522525.1 Campopleginae sp. 14b
GAGCGAGCGATTAATCAGTCCAGAAGAGAATTTTAATAGCCGCATATACACAAGTGCAGTAGAGAGAGAGAGAGAGAGAGAGAGAGAGAGAGAGAAACACGGGGCCTGTTGATAATATCGTAGCCATAAGATTTTTTCCCAGTAATTACTCGATAGTTACGTAATTGTTTATTCTTATAAATCCTCAGATGGAATTTTTTCACGATATCTATAGATATAAATATTTATTTCTTTTTATTGCAATTCTATTCGGAAGATATTTGAAATCGGAAGTACGTATTACCTAAATTTCCTTTTATTCATGGAGAAAATTGACTTCCAATGGTGTATGCATTAAACGAAATTTCTGTAAATGTGAATTTGCTTGTTATGAAAATTTTTATTAGTACAGTACGAGGGAATTATGAGCGAAAAAAAGATAATAATTCCATTGGTCTTTTCAAATTTTGTCCTAAAATTAAGGATCGAATGATCCGTTTCAAACAAGTTCAATATTCATTATTGATAATTCTTATTCTACGTGGAGATCTCTCGTGAATTACATATCGTTCTTTACGTTTAGTGGGTTCGTCAAAATATTATGAAATTCTATTGCTGACTCTTGTTTCTTTTCACCGAAACGTTTCTCCAATGTGTCCTAATTTGAAACATACGATTCAACAGAAATGTGTCTTTGCAAAAATGGAGAGTGCAAATTCGCAAAATTTCGAAAACTGTCGGATAAAATTTTGATTCCTCTCTAAATTGGATTTCCGACTACATCCGGCTTGCAATTCCGGACGGGTATTAATGTTGATAAACCTCCAGTACAGTTATTATGTATAGTTTCATATTTCATATGAATCAAGAGTTTGCATTCGGCTGATGGAACGAAGTGCACACCCCAGTGAGCTGAAAAAGCGATGCCTGGGCTGTTCAGGCAATGCACTATATTAAAGAAAAGAAAATGGAAAAAAAAATAGAAACAAAAAAATCGGACCGAAATAGAGAATGTGTGAGAAAGCAGAGAAATGTTTTTTTAGGTTTTGGCGATTGCGTCGCAATACAACGTTCGTTTGTTCGAACATTTCAATTGTTCTTTAATCGGATACGATGAGTATCGATTTTCTGTTGATATTATCATCATTATCTGTGTTATTGTATCTATGCATAACATAGAGAGCGAAAGAGAAGGAGAGTGAGAGAGAGAAAGAAAAAAATGACGATAGAACGAGAATGGAACGCGTAGAAGTGATAAATCTGCTGTGACTTGTTTACGAACGAGAACCTCGGGCTTGTGTATCCGAAGCCTCCCGTAGAAATAACGTAACGTCGAGTTCGACATTTATGTACCAATCCTAATAACCTATTTTTCATTATAAAGTGTAAAAAAACAATTGTTACGAAAACTTCCTGAGAAAACGAGAAAAAAATGTGAAAAAAGTTGTGTTTATCGTCTCGCGACCGAATAACCTTAAAAACTTTCGCCAAAAACATTATCAATTATCTTCGTTATTCAAAAAGGAAGGGCGCGAAAACAAAGTCAAAGTATAAATTGTCTCATCGTTCATCGCTTATTGTTGAAAAACGAATATTTATTATTGACATCTCTGTCGTCATGGGCGACAAATTGTTTTGGTATTTTCCAATGGAATCTCCACGTACTATCCTTCCTCATTGATATTTGTATATAAATATTTACATATGTAAATATATATATGCACCATATAATCCCTCATTTTTATTAGTCACGTAATACGACCAATCGTTACATTTTTTGTCGATGATCAACATGTATATGTACCTACATATATACGAACAGCAATATATACAGTGAGATCTAAAACAAGTGGAAGAAAGCCATAATTCCTTGATCGAAAATTCTGATCAGTCTCTAAAAACCGAGAATACTATTTGCAGCTCTTCCCCTTAGCCTTTCAACGGCATTTTGTTAACTTTAAATCTGCCGATTGCTCCAATTTTTCAGGCAGTCGAAAAAATCATCGCGTTCCAGTTATTTTGTTTCTCACCGTATATTCTGAATGTACATATGAATACATATACATATGAATAAATATATTTCAATGAAAAAATAAAAAAACGAAAACCAACAATCTGTAAAGTTTACTAAATTTTACGATAATAAAGCACTTTGCGAAATAGAGCATCATTTACGTATGTGCACCGATTTTTTCATGACTATCTCGTCGTTCCAGTAGAATTTTATCAGTTTCATATGATTCAGGAATTTTTATTGCATTTTTTGTTTCATCTAATACAGCATTCACCTATTTTATTGCATTTTCCCATCCGAATGATACTCAGCCATTCCGTAAATGGAAAATCACTCCTCGTCTGAGCCAAGAATCCATCTCGTCGTGATTGCATCCAACCGGAAGTGAACATATCAATCGATTTCTCCGAGAATCTGCGTACACTGGGATATCTAGAGTGCTTTTTGTTTCGTCATGCTGCATTTCCGGTACGTAGGAAATTCGACAGTTCTTGACAGCACCAACCGGCGCGGCTGTCGCGTCCAGTTCCTTCAGCATTCCATCCTTTATCAAAGCTCCTAGGAATTCAAATTATTTCAGGATCAAAGGAATTGTTCTGGGTATTTGACAGATGATTCATTAAAAAAAAAACAAAACAAAACTAAAGAAAGTTTGATTTTGATCAAAACCAACAAATAATCCTTCACAGTATCAGAACGGAAGAAACTATATGATTGTTATATTTGTCCTCACCGGAAATTAGGATTCCGTCCAAGCAGACGGAAACTTTGGAATCAAAGGATTCCGGTATGTCACTCCAATCGGCTACCAGATGAAGTTCTTCGAGTGGAAAGCCGGAAGTCCGCACAGTGTGTTGTTTCAAAGCAGCTAAGAAAGCCCACGGTCTTGTCAGATGATCGAGATCAAGACGCTCCGGTGGACCAACGGTCAAGGAGCTTAACGCTTGATTTTTAGCGACCAACGAACTCGCGAATGACATTGTTTCCCTCGGTCCATACGGCCATTCTTCCAGCCAATTCGTTGGGGTTTTGGAGCTTAAAAGCTTCGCCGAGTTGACTTCATTTTTCAGAAGGCCCAACAATCTACCCACGAGTTTTCTTTCGTCGATGAAGAAGGATTCCACAGGATTCGCACAATATTTTTCCCCGCGATCCACCGACAAATGCACTACTTTTTGTTCCAGGAAATTTTTCAAATCACGATGCAATTTCGTCTCCACTTTCTGATGCGATATTCGCTCACTGGCGCTTGAAGTTTTCGAGGTCATTCCTGAGAAAATTTTATTCGTTATCGACGTTTTCCAAATCCATCAATATTTTATTTCATTTAATGCAAAACAAAAAGAAGGAGTTTTTTTCTCAAAAGTATTTTTGTACCTTTGAGTGCCAATAAAGTACTTTCGGCCGCGGCCCTTTCCCAAGCTCGATGCGCGTTGGCAGGGAGGCCGAAATACTCCAAAGGCGAGTCCGAGTCCGACAATTGTAGGATCGCCCTCGAAGGATCCCTTCTTGAAGATTCCGAGACTTCCAAAATACCGGCAAGTCTTTTACGTCCTTCGAATATGTCTTTTGACCAAATATCTCGAAGAATGGAACGAAGGGCTCTCATATCATAGTCGTCCTGTATGCGCCCACCATAAACAGCGACATCCAACAGTCCACGACCTGGTTCCCAATCGAGTCGTTTCGCTTTCGGTCCCCTCGATGTTTCATTTACAAGCACCAATTCCCGAGCAGCTTCGAGGTCCGCCTCGCTCCATTCGTATTCTCGAATCCACCCTTGAGGTACGAATCTTCAAGGGCAAAAATTCCGGTCGATTTAGTAGAAATTCACGATTCAGTCGATGAGTGCAGAAAATTATACATAACGAAAAGACAATACGATTTTCATGTACTACGAGATTGACAAATTGCCTGGACAGAAGTTTCTAACCTTCTTCTCTCCTGAAGTACCGCGTGAATCCAAGCAAGAACGAGATTACCATCGGCGTTACCGGAATTGGGTCGCCATAGTTGCAATTGTTGCAAAGACCGAGCAACATTACGTTTTACACCCTCGGGAGGTTCGTAAGCTAATTTGCGACAAAGGCCAGCGAGGCCGGAATAAAATCCTGAGCATTCTTCCGTAGTGAGCCAGATCCGAGTTGAAAGTTTTTTGTCACGTGTGCAAACATCCGAGCGCAATAAACTCTCAAGACGCGGTAGCCAATTGAGAGCGAGTTGCAGATTGCTCAATAAAATCCAACTTCCGGTTCTACAAGCTGTTCCCAAAGCCATTTCCGCTTGATTCACTTGTCCCTGACCGAGAGAAATCTCAGCGAATCCCTCGCAAGGTACGGTTTTACTGGCCGCAAGGGCTTCCAGTTCTGGACCAGGATCTGCCCCCGGGGAGAGTAGAAGCAGCACAGGATGTCCGCTATTCTCTTCCGCGACGGTTTTCAAACTCCAAGTCGGTGGAGTCAAATCTTTTACCCCTGAAATCGCACAATTTTTCAATTATTCGAGAAATCAATCGTCTCGATCGTCATGGTCGATTTAATTAACGTAAAGGAATACCTAGCAGCTCAGTCGCCAATTTGGTCAGCGCAGTATGCAAATGATCAGGACGAAGAGCCTGAACCGCAAGAGTCTTTTGAAACGATGTCAAATTTTGATCGACATAAATGTTCTTCACATCGTTCACCCAAGCTGGTTTCAATTTGGACGCAACTTGAGGGAGCGTCGAGGCGAGGACTCTGACGGCAGGTTTGCGTTCTTCCGGAATCCACTCCGGTAACTTGTCGTTCGTAGCATCATCGTTTCTCAAAGATTTTCCGTCCAGAAGAAGATTCCTTTCGACTTCTGATACAGGATTCAACGAGAGTGCTAAATGAAGGGCCAGCGGGAGTCTGTGACGTCGGTACGCTGAGTTGAGGCAATGGCGAAGGGTGAGAGCGATGAAGCTACATTAAAAAAAAGTTTTTATTTGTAAAAGAAATATTTTCTGCGGGCGTCTAAAAACTTTTACAACCTTAGGCAAAGTCTGATGGAAAAAACTCACTTTTTCTCGATCAACGTTTCTAGCTCCTTTTTATCAGTGGCGACCAAAGAATTCCGACCGGCTTCAGCCTCCAGATAAATATCAGTAAACGCTTCAGCCGAGAAAACATACAGAGGGCTAAGATTGCTGAGAGCTCGGACAGCTTTGAAAAGGTGAGCAGCGAATTTCGCTAATTTTTCGTGTTCTTTCGCTCGTTTACTGACGTTTTCATGACTTCGGCGACTCTTATCGAGAGCTGCAGCGATTTCTTTTGCTTTTTCCTGAGTAGCCTCTAGCGATGATAAAAGGCTACCACCCTGTGTGTTGCTTTGTGATTCCTGAAGCAAATCTTGTCCTCTCGCAGCGCCCAATTGGGCCAAAAGGTCTAACCTCGCCTGATCTCGTTCGCCTGATAATTTTTCTTCCCTCTCAAGCGCCTCTCTACGTTGGACCTCCAACTCCGGAGTTTCCGTCAGCAGAACTTTCTCAATGAATCTTTCCGCAAGACTGCGGGAACCCGCTCCAAGAGTTATTCTCATCAACACAGCGTCAGCTTCGCTGGGCAGTGAATCCACAAGGGCATCTCGCCTTGTCGCGAGAAACAATTTGAAACCATCTTGAGCTGGTAGAGTCCGATCGCCCAACCTCAGCGAGCGCATTCGGAGAAGAGGTAATAGGACTGATGGCATGTCGACTATTTCCTCGATTAATAGTGGCTTGCCAAAACGCACGGCTAATTCGAGAGTCGTCACGAATTTGGGGTTTTCGGGTTTCGCTATTTCGAGCTTTGTTCCTGCATTAGCTTTCAACCACTTGACAGCTACCCCAGAAGGATCGACAAAAAGAGGAACTAAGGGACCTCTGAGGGAGCAAGCGGCGCCTACAAGACTCGCAGTGTCTGCAGGAAGGTCCTGTGCTCGCCACAGAAGCCTCTCGCGTTCGGTTATCAACAAATCAATCGCCGCTTTCTTCCACTTATCATCGCGTCCAGGATCCTGAATAATACGATCGTTTAAAAAATGGGAATGAACTCTGAGATCGTGTAATTCCATGTTTACCTGGTAAACCAGAAGCGAAGCAACTTCAGCTGCCTCTACATCTAAGCGAGTTTTCCTTTCAGTCAAGTTTTCGTACTGCGACTGCCAGTCACTGTGTTCTACGTCCAGTTTCCGTAGCAGAGCTCTGGCTGTAGCGAGACTTGATTCCGTCGCTTCGGTTCGCAGCTGCAAAGCTGCAGCGCCTCGGGAATGCTCAGCGAGTTCTTCTTGGAGTTGTGCCACTCTACTTTCCACCGAAGTCAGGCCGGCGGCGAGTCTGCCGAGCTGGGCTTCTGCAGCTGATAATCGCCTACGAAGCAGAAATGTTAGTTCAATCGTCAATTGACCGAGAACTTTCTCGGAATAAGCCGCTTACTCTGCCAAGACCCGCTGCTCTCTTTCAAGTGGTGCGACTTGCTCAAGGATCTGTCCGTACTGTAAATTCGCCAGGACCCAAGCTGCCAGAGGTGCAGCTGCGATAGACGCTCTCTTAGCCGTTTTTTCTTCGAAACTCTCGTGCCGTTCTTTCACGAGTTTCGCAACCGCTTCGAGACTAGCTGCGGTACAGCGACGAGCGTCCCACGTTCTTATCTCATCCTTAACACCCCGTTTTGCGAGGAATGTCTTCATGCTGTTCCAGGACGTGTCCCGAATGCCCATGAGCCGGAGAACCCCCTCGAGAACATCCCGGACGGGGGCAGGCGGTGCCCGCAGAGAACGCACTTCTGCTAAAGCGTCTGCACCGATACCAGCCACTGCTTGAGCCGCTTGCTCTACCAGAGGTTCGACCTTACCCAATTCGCCTTCTATGTCGGCCTGCAGTTGTAAACAAATGACTAATTATTGATCTTGATCGACATTCAATCTGAAAATTCTAGTTTTACCTTTCTTCGAGCCAGTTCTGCACTTTCTCGTTCCGTATCAGTTTTCAAGGTCGCCATTTCGCCACGTTGCCCAGTTGCTCCTCTCATGGTCGCGGTAATTTGTTCCAGTGCAGCGTTAGCTCGACCTTTTTCTACTTCAAGCTCCTGGCGCTGCTTAGAGGCCTCGTCCTCCAATTTGGCAACGCGGTCTCCGGCCTCCCTCAACCTTCCGATTCCAGCCTCCAGGCTCGACAACTTGTTTTCCACGTCTTTGCCCCACTCATTGCGCAGCATTGTCCAGGTGCTTAGAAGTGCCAGGAATCGTGCTGGGGCTTGTTGCTGTCGCGGTGCACGAATATGAGCACTCACGAGGGTATCGAGCCCGGACGAAGCATCTTGCGGCGAATCCTCAACCAACTGAATGCATAGGTCCTTCAGAGATGGTTCCAACGACCACCACTCGTTGCCAGGAGCTTCAGCAACGAGAATGCAGTGACGCAAAAGTCCGGAACGAGTCAGCCAGTCTTTCTTAACTTCACCGCTGTCTAGAATTATCACAACTCGCAAAAGGTTCTGCAAACGGTAGTAGAGATACTGATCCAGTGTCCCAGCGAAGTCTTCCTTTCGGGAAAGATCTGCAAGGGGCGCTACGAGACCGTCTAACTCTTCGGCGCTCAACAGACCGGGTAATTCTCCTCTGGACACTATGGCTCCGGCTAATACGGCTAAGCCTGCTTCCCTCAAGTGATGATCTTCCAGCAACAGCAAACAGGGTTCACCCTCAATCCCTGCTGCTTGGACCGCAGCCTTTACAGCTACTTTGGCGCGACCTTGAAATTTGAAAAAATTATTGAAAAATGCTGAAGAAAACGTTCGTTTGTAGTCATAATTGCTGAGCAGGCAACTACCGGGTCCGGCATCGATTAGTCGTAAGGACGATGCCGAAGCAACTAGCTTTGTGGCAGTTTTCCTTCCGGCACCTGGACGTCCCGTGAGAATAATCCCTCGATTGCCACTTCCCAGGGCCCAGCTCAAACCTTGGAAAATGAACAGCAACCATGGTTAGAAAATCGTAATCCTTTGTGGACCAGGAGTCTTTTATTTGTCCGGAGAGATAAGTTCTTTACCGGAAACGGTCTTGATCAAATGTGGCGTTATCTTAGCCTGCACCGGTTCTCCTTCCCTCGCACACCTCGAAGCGGCATTGTCAATTTCCGATCTCCAGTCATCTTCCCCAAAAGCTGTCAGTCCGACGTGTCCACCTTTCCACACAAATACGTCGGTGGTGGCGTCTTTCAGTTCGGGAATTTTGGACAGCATGCTCGATACCCAACGTGCTTGATCTTTGGTAGCTAAACGAGGAAAGAACAAGCGAGTTCCCGCGTCCCAGAGGTAGCGGGTCAGTTCAATCAAGTTCTCGACTCCCGGATAATATTTTAGAGTGTCTGCCCAAACTGCCACGTCCTTTGAAGTCCAGCTAAAAGTCGAATCTCTGACTGAAGTGATGGTGGCTAATGTTTCCGTTATCGTATGTGCCATACGAGGAATCCAGGAATCAGTCGCAGTTGTTTTAAGCTGTAAAGATGACTTGAGGTGAAGTTCGACCATGGAAATTACATCCTTCGAGCTTGGCCCACTAGAAAAATTATTTTTCATAAATCGAATAGCCCAAACAGGAACCATCGTCCCCTTTGAGACCTCAGAGTCAAAATAGACCAGTGAATTAATTTACGGTAGATAATGAGTGGCAAGCAGAGCTTCTAGTCTCGGATGAAGTTTCGTGTCCTCATCCCCAGTGCTCAACAGAGTAATTGGTAGGCTTGCGAATTCAAGGTCATCTTCATGGAAGCCACCTTCCTGGAGGAGCTGCCGAACCAGTTCCTACAAAAACTCCGAGTCAAAACTTTGTTTTCTATGGATTGTTAGATTAGATTGATTCTCTCGTTCCTTGAGCACCTGCAAGTCTTTTGAAGCGAGATGCAGATCCTCGAGAATAAGAATCAAACGGGAACCGTTCCTGGGTCTATAAATCCTCCCGTTGGCAGATGATTCAAGGCGAATGCAAGAGCGTTTGAGCCTTGTGATTAAATCTTCTGGTCCGTAGAGTGAAGAACCACGAACGGTCGAAGAAGCCTCGCCGATTTCGTCAGTGCGGGAAGCAAGTGCAGCGGACATCAGACTGCTCTTTCCACATCCTCGAGGGCCGCGGAGTATTGCCGCTTGGCCAGATTCCAGCCAGGGTAGAGTCACTGCCAAGGCTCTTTTTACGGGTCCTAGCAAACAATCGCAAATTAAAACTGCCGCACTTTTTGAATCGGAAGTTGACAAGTTTTTTTTTTTTGAAAAGCTGACCTGATAATAAAATGGGTCCATTTTCGCAGGGGAGCGACTGAATCGCATCGCCGAAAGGCTCCAACCGGTCGATTTCCGAGTTGTAAAGAACCGCGAATGGTTTTTGAGGATCAGGGCACCTGAGAAGAACAGTTAATAATTGCAAATCACTGAGGCGATTGATCGATACGAAATAATTCCTTGAACTTCGTAAAGCAACTGACCAAGAATCGGTGGCTTGATAAATAAACCGTGCAATCTCGTCTCTGAATTCCTCATTTCCCAGTTGCCCACAGAGCGAGACGAGTAGTGAAAAAGTGCAGAGATTGTGAGTATTAGATTTTCGTAAATGCATGAGAGCTGCTTTGATCAGACCAGCCGCGGACTTGGGTTCGCCAGTCTGTTTGAAAATTGTCTCGATAATATTGCAGAGGTGATTGCTGGTGATTCCCGACGCGATTGGCGACAAAGTCTCTAACTTGGAAGGCAAAAGCAGAGACGACGGTGATGTTGAGCCAAGATGAATTACACCGAGACGCGATACCGTCGCTGGACTCGCACCACCCAATTTATGAGTCTCGAAGATGAATCTGATAGCATTCGAAAAAAAAAAATTATTTTGCTGATGACTTATTCGTCGGGGAATGAAAATCGAGACTCTCGTACCTCACGCCAGCACCCAGTCTAAGAGCAACTCCACTGGGCAATGTAAGAAGACGATTATCGTCTAGGGCCGAGTTCAAAGCTTCGGCCCAGCTAGGTTCGACGTCGCCATTCAGGATGATCCAGGTCGAAGTGTCCGCTGCCGTAGACACGATACTCGACAAAAGTCCCTCTTTCCATTCCCTACAAAATCATTCATGAAAAATTTCAATTTGCGTAATAAATAATGTTCTCCGGTCATGCCTTCAATTTTGTTTACCTGGTTTGCGGATCGACCTTGCCCAGGAGTCTTGATTTTGGCATAGCCCCAGGATAAAGGTCAAACTGCCGGACGGGTTCGCCAATTCTGTTGAGCCCATCGGCGAGAATCTTTCGGATCAAAGACTTGCCACTTCCGGGTGGTCCAACGACTGCGACTCCAGCTCGATTTCTCAACTGTCCATACAATTGGATGCATCGGTTAATAACATCATCGTGATAGCCAGCGCGATGGCAAATTTCTTGAATGGCTGTTAACAAGTCTGGCCGATTCGTTGAGTCAACGAGGGCCGAGGAATGATCAACTTTGGGGAAAACATCTTTTAGTAAACCAGTAAACTTTTGCGTATCCTCTTCAGTGAGTTTGGGCAGGGTAGAGGCTCGGATGGCAACGAGTAAACGTTCGGTTTCGTTGAGCTTTTCGGACTCGGGAGAATCCGCTGGGATCGCATCGAGAACAGAGCGAAGAGCACGGAGCCCCCAATCGTAGTGCGGCTGCTTGAAGAGCAGCTTTTCCGAAATATCCAAAATTTCCACCAGCTGTTTTGCTAACGTAGGAGCCTCGAGAAAACCTTCGCACTCTAACAAGGCCTGCACTATGTCACATCTGTCAGGATGGGCCATGCCAATAGGACGAAACAGACGGGCCAACGAATCTGGCAATTTGTGTCTCCCACCGTAATCACTGTCTGCGGGATTCATCGTTATGAAAATGCAACAGTGAGGATCTAGCCTTATGCTCTGTTCACCAAGCTGAACGGTGCTGGACGAGTCTCTCACAGCTTCTTGTAAAGGGCGAACCAACATCGCGACTGCGCTCAGCGTTTCTTCTTCTAAGCGATTGAACTCATCGAAACAACCCCATGCACCAGCCTGCGCTAAACCCCCCAAGATTCTGCGCATACTACCAGCGTCCATGCCTGTAGGAACGACGAGAATCATAAACATGGCCACTCTAAACATCTCGTTAGTATTTTAATGCTGTCGTCGAACCTTCGTCGCAGTTGAAGACGAGCACGGGTTGGCCCAGAATTGCAGCAAGGGCCTTGACACTTTCGGTTTTTCCTGTACCGGCTGGTCCCGTTGGACTTCCGCCGAGACCGAGTTTCATTGCCTGAGTAAGAGCCAGGAAACATCGTTCAGTGAGTCTTGTACGAACGAGGCCAACCGCTGCGCCTTGATATTCGAAACGATAAGGAAAATCTGCGCCGCCACAACGAATCACCGGACCAGTGCTCTGAAACCGCCATTCAGTCGCTTAAAATCCATCCAGGAATTAAAAGACGAACAAATTCGTACAAAAAAGATCATGCTAAGTTTTTAATGTCATTCGAGCTTCGCTTACGCTCCTATAACTCCTCAACTGTCTGCTCCAGGCCCAGGACGTGTTTTCTCGGTTCTCAACCGCCTTCAATAAACTTCTAGCCACTCCAAGATGATGCACTGTGTCAAGAAGGAGGCCTCGGGCTTTGAGAGCGGTGAGACGATCCCCAGCGTCTTCGAGACCTCGGAATTTAGCTCTTTGAGTCTCTAGAAACTCTACCAAGTTCTTCAAACCTGTGGAACCGTCTTTCAAGGCAGATTCACAACGTTCGGTGAATCGGATTCTCTCGGACAGGAGAAGCACCTTGAAGAAATGTGGTCAACGTTACTGTCAAATATTCTTCAAACCTATAAATGGTCAGCGTCACAATTACCTGGGCTGGATAGAGGGAAGGGTCCGGTGCCGTATCAATGAGGCACTTTTCCAAACTCTGCGAAAGTGCTTTCCTCATGGTATTTTCAAGGCTTCTGAGCCATATGGGCAAGGCCTCTCGGAGCTCAATTGTTTCAGGGAGTTGTAACATTTCACCCTCCGACGAAACGACTGCTTTTAATTTACCATCCTCAATTACTACCGAGCCGACACCCTGATAAAGTTTAGGTAAATGAGCGTCGAGGCTGCCACCGCTTCCGGAAACCAGCTCCAGAAGGTCTTCGTCACTCAGAAAATATAATCGAGGGTAAGCCGACCGTTTTTCCTGTAACACATAAAAGGAAATGTTGTGAAGGACGTTTGAGAGAAACGACAGCGATGGCCAAAATCGTTTTACCTCCAGAAATTCGTCGAGGCTTTTTTGGCATCGATCCAGAAGGTCCTTAAGGTTCAATATTGCTGGGAGCGGCAATCTTCGCAGAGACGGCACTCTTGGGTCTCTCGCGACTTCTCCCATGAGATATCTATGGAAAAACACAGGGGCTTCAAAAAAGGACGCAGCATTTGGAGTTATAAAGTCCACAGTGAATTTCGAAGTTTTTTCTGCTACCTGAATTCTTTGTCAGCTCTCGTCCATCTTCCAGAATCGTTCGGTGCTGCTCCACTCCCGTAAACAGGCTCCAGGTAAACCCATTTCCTCTGGAGCGTACTCAAGGCCTTTATTCGCTCCTCAAGCTCGAACATCGCCGTCTCACATCTCGCAGCTCTGGCGGCGAATCTCTCGTAACCAGAAGCTCCTTTCGCACCTTCGAGAATGAGTTTGAGTTCGCCAGCTCGTGCCAACAATTCACCGTATTCGCCGACCAATAATATTACGTTGTTTTTACTATCTTTCGACTCTACGAGCTGTAGGGACGCCGCTGTTTCCCAAGATTCCAGCTCGGTGAGAGCTTGACGAATTCCACTCTCGGCAACGGCTCTTTTCGTTATTTCCTGTCATTCCATATTTGCATTATCGATTTTTCAATCACTCCGGAAAAATATTAAATGAAGAAGAAAAAATTGAACTATGAAAACAATTTTTGTACCTGAATACGATCAATATTTTCTTTAATGATTTTTGAGCAATCAAGCAAATGTCCAAGCGTTATGTCTCGGGTTCTCGTGACGTTGGTGATTCCAACCAGCGGCCGTAATTCGGCCCAGTGTTCCTCGGCAATTTCATCGCCTCGGAGAATCTGCAGCAATTCAATATCCGCTCGAATTTCGTTAATTCTTTTTCCCACAAACGTGTCAATCTCGAGGCTCGAATCTTTCGCATGATCGACGTTAGAGTCCGCGTTATCGGATTGAATTTTGATTCTGCTTTCCCACGAGTCCAGCCAATCGTGAAGACGAGGCAATCTCCTTCGCGCCACACTCCACTCTTCGGTCGTCTGATTTTCTAGTTCTTTTATGAATTCCGCTTGAAAACGGCAGTTGGATTCCTCGGCATCTAATTGGGCCTCCAACCGACGCATCACTTCCGGATCTTCTTCGAGAATAACGTCGATGTTGACTCCCAACCTTTGACAGTCTGATTGCAACGCTTCTCTTTCCTCTCTCATCGTTGTCCAACGTTCTCTCATCGTCGCGATCCAATTCAACTCCGTCACTTCCGGTTTCACTGTCCATTTTGCTTCCCAACGCTCTTTCTCGTCCTGCAACGCCACAGCTCGATGGCGAAGATTAACTTTCGCATCTTCCAGCTGACGCGCCACCAGACTACGATGTCTTTCCAAACGGTCGGCCAATCCTTCCCATGCTCCGTGCGCCGCGGACAAACCTGCCATACAAATATTTAGTGAGTTTTTATTCTCATCAATGGCCCAAGACAAGTTTTCAAATAAAGCATTTTTATTGCGACAGAAAAAAGAGACAACATCGAGGAAATGGAAAATTAATTTTTAAATCGTATTCGAAATATAAAAACGCCAATTATCGTCTCTCGAGTTTTTACCATCCAGCTTCTCCCTTGTCCATGCAGCAAGGACTCTCGCGAATCCTGTAACTGCCTCGAGTTCTTCGACCATCGTGGAAGATTCACGCTCTATCCTTGTGTGAACCTCATAAGCGATGCCAACTTCTTCAACGTTACGAGGGCGACGATCCAATTCTCTCGCAGCTGTTGATAAAAATTCTGTGACTGTGACGAGTCTCGACAAAGCCTCGGTTCGTAAATCTGAGGACAAACGATCCCAGTATCGACGAGTCGCCGATTCGAGATCATTCCTCGTTGTTCCGGTGTCGATACTTATGCACCCTATTTTTATTTCTCCTCCTCTCAATTTTCCAACCTGACGGAGTTCAGTTAAAAAAAATTTAAATAACCTTCATGGAAATTTCTCTTTTCTGGATAGTAAATTTTAATACCTCTTGAGCCCATTGTTTTGCCTCTTTGAACGCTCGTTCCCAGTCTTGCGGCGACTTGCCTTTCAACCTTTAAAAATTGAATTAATTTTCGAATTTTCTAATTATTTTTGAAGTTAAAAGTCAATTTCAACGTACATTTCTCCGATATCGGTTTGGGCTGGGGCAGCCAAAGGAACCCACTTGAGACGATACTCTTCGATAGCAGCAATAGCACCCTCAGCCTCTTTGTAGACACCACCAAAGAGATAAGCGTTTCTATCAACGAGGCTGCTAAACTGACCGTCAGCTGAATCGCCGACACCGCGGAAATTGGTCGGGATTGCGAGAAATCGACGAATTCCCGAGTAGAGTTTGGCGCGGATTTCTTCGAGGCTCGGGCGCCATTGAAGCCGATTCTCCCGGAACGTCAATTCGACTTTTATCTCGGGTAATTTCCTCGCGAGTGATGGCAGCGCAGCTCTGTTGAAAGAAAGTTTGTAAAGAGCGTGTAAAATTGAATTATTTCGTATTTTAATGGCCAAAATCTTGAACTAAAGCGAGAGCTATCCATTTTGAAAAAAATGAATAAATTTTGATTTCTTACCGATATGCGACACCAAGGACTTTGAGCAGTTGGCGATCCCAATGAAGTTTCCATGCCTTCGTGTTGCCATATTCGTTCTCAACGCCCTCGACGATGGATCTGATTTTTCTCAGTATTTCTTTCCATACTGCTTGGCTGCCGACGAGATTGACGATTTCGCCTTTCAAGAGACCGGCAACCAAATCTCGTAGAGTTGCGTGTTTAGCCGCAAGCTCGGAATTTTGTTGAGCAAATTTTTTCACCAACTCACGCAATCGGTTTGTATAAGCATCAACGGCACGTGGATCGGACCAAACCACGCCCGATTGTTCTCTCACAGCCCGAGACAATTCGAGGGCGGTTGCAAGCATCAAAGGCCTTTGTGAAGGAACCATTCGGTCACCGATCGTATTGTGAAATGTTGCGATCTGTTGCAGCGCTCGAGCTCGAGCAGCTAAAGCTCCGGCTCGCTCGACCAGATCGTTCACTTCACGGGGTAACTCGACACCCTGACCTGCAAGAGCTCGAGCCTCCTTCACGAGATTTGTTAATCGCGGATCGTAATTCACTCTCATCATACTCGACCCCGTCAATTCCACAACCGCCGAATCGCTCCCGAGACTCAATTCTTTATTCTCAATCGCTGATTTCATTTCATTTACCTGAAACATTGAATTTCAAACAATTTCTGTTCATTTTTTTGCACATTGTGCGAATTTACTTTAGCAATCATTTTTGGATATTCTTCTATAGTCCATTAAGTTCTTTTAATTTCATTTTTTAGGTCGAAAATTGTTGTAATTTTTACTCCAAGCAAGTTAGCGAAAAACTTTGATATTTTTCAATTTTTATGGGTAAAATAGTATTTTGAAAAACATCTTAATTAAGCGAAATCGCGTACCCAAGACTCGACGAGATACTGACGTTTTTTTTCCGCCTCTTTTGAAGCGAGTGAAATTTTGGAATAAGCTTCTTCGTAGCCAGGAAGATCCGCCAATAATTCTTTCGTCAATTTGCCGAGGCCATACAGACGCATTTCTGCAGCTCGGGCAGTTTGCATTTCCTGTAATATTCGCGGACTGTCCAACAGATTGACTGTGTCTGGGCCAGATTGACACACGTCGACGAGCTCGGGGATCGAAGCCAACAAGGATTCGCGCTCACTTGCCAGTGCTCTTCTAAGACCGTCACGTTTCAAGAGCTCAACGTAACGCTGAAACTCAGCCGCGAGCATCGTCGAATTTGCTGCACCTGCAAACTGTTTTCTTAATTTCTCCGTCACTTTTTCTTCCGCCGGACTCAAACTGTCCTCGAAACGATTCTTCAGCCTTTCCCATTCGATGTCCTTGCCATCTTCCCCAAGGCCAACTGCAGTTTCCAGTCAAATGAAAAAAAGCGGATCGTTAAACGGATTTTTCATGTTTTTGAATAAATTTCCGGTCAATTGTTTTTGAATTTTTCATAGAACCTCTCAAATCGTCGAAACTTTGTAGGAGAACATCTGTGCCGAGCACTGAACGTTCATTAGGTGTCAAAAGTCTCGTGAGCTGTCGATGCTGAGCACGAATTTCGGCAGTTTGTCTAAAAACGCAAAGAAAATGAAAAAAAAACTCGATAATTACACGCAACGAAGAATTTTTTCTCAACCAGATGTTCCCGCAGTATTCTTGGCCCGAAAATTCAAACTCATTTTCTCAGTGAACATTCAAAAATGCATAAATATACAAGGATCAGGAGAACAAAATCGACAAAACCTCAGTCTATCGGCAAATTTGGAGCATTTCGTGTGCGAGAAAGATTTCCCTTTCCATGGATGAAGCGATTGATGAGGCCAATATAATCCGGTAAGTCTTTCGCAAACGTTCACCCACTTTCCGCACACGATAGCCGCAGTCGAAACAGCTTCGTCCCTGGCGCGTGAATTCGTGTTTTTGACCTATCGAAAAAATATGTAGCCATTCGATCGGTGGGAACAAAAAGGGGAAAGAAAAATATAAAAAAATGTTAAAACCTCATCGAGCAGCGTTTGAACTAGTCGGACAACTTCGTTACCGACGATTTCCAAAAACGATCTCATCCTTTCTTCATTATAGGCAGGTCCATCAAGTTTCCAAAGATCGTCGATGTTTCCCGAAAGCGTTTCTAATATTTCTTCAACGCCGATCAACCCTTCTCTGATTTGGTCATTCAAAATAAATCAATGAAAAATTAAATGGCAGAATAGCAAAAAAAATGACACAACCAACGGGGCGGAAGGAAAGCTGAAAATACCTCGAAGTTGCAGCGTTGTCGAGTTCCTCCCGAATGCTTTTGACGATGCCAATAGCTTCTTCGGCGATTTTTCTGTCATGTGACTTTTTCACGTCATCTCGTTTGCGTTTCCAAAGATTTTCTTCCTCGATAAGTGACGCGGAAGCTTTAGGACCAAGGATGTCTTCCTCCAGGCGTTTGAGACACGAAGCATTAACACCGGATGAGTGTAGGGTCGGGGCCCAAACTTGTCGGAGTGATTCGATCAATGCTTTGCCACCGATTCTCGATCCCCCGGTCGTTACGATGTGGATCAAATCATGAAAATTTTCATCAGTAACGATCGAAGTCCGCAACTACGTGTTGTAAAGATAAATCAAGCATGTTAGACGAATAAATGTGAACAAATTCGAAAGAAACATATCGCCGATATGAAAAATAAATAATGAGAATTTTTGACACGTTAAAAACGCGGATGATAAAAAACTAAACAATTTTTTGATAACGCCACGATTCAGAAATGTAAATGAAATGTTAGAGTTTTTTAAAGCTGGAATGGGAAGGTTTTACATACCTTGAAAAAAACCAGAGCGTTTTTTCCGACCGGAATTTCGTTGGTTAATTTTAAGCGCCGTGAATCGGTACTTGTGCGAGTTGGAGTTGCACAAATAGTACGACATGATGAAGCATCCAGAAACTTTTCAAGAACAGCTTCACCCTCGATTGCAATGTCCGGATCGTCAATTGAGACACCGAAAAAGTTTCCTGCTGTTGAAATAATCAACGTCCCTCTTTTATCAACGGCTACCATTGTCTGCAAAATCCAATTATAAATCTTTATGTCATTTTCGATGTGATGGCGAATTCGTAGATCCTCAGTGAAGTTGATAATTTAAAGTTTTGTCGATTAATTTCCAAACACATATTTTTCATTTGTAAAACGATCCATGAAGAAATAAAAACTTAAATAATAATTTACATTAATCTCCCAAGCTCTTACCTTTCCGAGGGAAAAAATTGAAGACGTTTATTCACGAAAAAAACAAAATTCGTGCGACGCAATGACGTTCGTTGACAACAAAAATCCAAGTCATCGCACGGTTCTTCATAATAGTTTCGCAAAAAAGCTCGGTCGACTTTCACGACATCGTTTTGTCCGCAATTCGGAGTAAAACACAAGCTCTGCAGTAAATGGTGTTTTTTCCAATGGAAATAATGAGACGCGACAGGACGATGGGTCACAAAACACAATGAGACGGTGGACAGGTTACAGAAACGAGGTTTCCATGGGTACCAGTTTCGACAACATTACGCTCCGGCTACGATTCTCCATGAGCCACGTGTGCAACAAACGCGCGTGGGCGACCACGTGCAGCTGTCGTTTTAATCGATGACGTAACCGACTGAAAAGAATACAATCAATTAGTACGGGCATTCAATTCCACTATGAGGACAAAAAAGTCGGCCACTTTTCTCAGTTTCTTCATTTTCTGAATGGAATTTATTTAGTTTGGGGATTAGCAATAAGAATAATTGAAAAAGTGAAAATCTCAGTGCAGCTGCAACGAAGGCTTGTGGATAGTGACAGCAAGATTCGTTTACTCCGTTTATTGCCAACTTCAATTTCCTCAATAAGAAAACAATATTTTCATGAAAATTCCGGAACGTCAGAGTTGTGCAACTTGGAAGTGCAACCAGTTCAGCGTCAATGGAAATTTGGGGGTGAAAAAATACTCGTTTATCAGTTTGATAGAGAAATTTTGAAAAAACGTTCCAACGGGCCATTGGAAAAATCTTTAAAGGGTCGTTTCCACGTTTATTCTGTTTTATGGAGTTTTCTCTTAGTAATATTTCCACGGGCCTGCTTTAAGCAGTGCAACGAATAATTTTATTACGAAACTAATCAGGCTCATCGTTTGTGCGAGCAATGCAAATATGTGCACGCACATTCCGATGTCCAACGAGGCCATATATCGAAGTACGACTATATGCCTACCAGCTTGCATACATATGAGTACACATAAGATATTATACACGCTATCTGAACAAGTAGCAACGAAAGACCTGGCATCCTAAGCCGCATTGCATTCAGGAAAAAAGTCTATTACACACCCATCATGTTTTTCGCTAATTTTGAAAAATAAAATGAAAAATAAAAATTTGTGTTTTATGTGCCTGCGAATTCTGAAAACGTTTTGGAGGCCGTCATAATTTTACGTTCTTCGTTTTTATCTGTAATTTCTGATATATCATTTTTTTGCTATGGACATTCAGTATTTTCCATAAAATTATCATTCATAATAATTCGAAATGTAAAAAATACATTCAAAACCATTTTTTCATCAATGGGACTGACAATCAAACGTCTAATTCAAAGTTTTATTAATATTCTTGAAATATCCACGACGAGTTTTTTAATGCGGATTTGGAACCAAAAAAAATGTCTTAACTCTTTTATTCACTAATCATCAGATGCAGAATTTTGTTATCTTTGGATATCTTTCAAAACTCAGCTGTTCAAAATTACTTTTAGGTAAAATTCTGCGTTCCCTCACGGAATAGAATTTTTTACACAATTCCTTGCCAACAAAACGTGAAGGAAATTTGTTATGACCATTTGTAACATTAATGAGAGTTTCAAATTGAACTACTTGATTAGAGTAATATGGGCGTGAGACCCAATTTCTTATCGTTGACCGCGTATTCAATATGTTTCTCACAAACTCGTTTTGAATATTCCATCTTCGTGAAATTTTTTATCAGCTAGATAAGAGTACGCGATGATAAAAGGAAAGAAGCCAAGTGAAATGGTTTCATAATTGTTGAGTGACTCTTATCCAACGGTTTTAAAAAAATTTCATATAGCGCATGTATATAAACATGCGTTTAATTTCAAAGTCTGGAATGAATCAATTTTAACATTCAGAAACATCGTATATATGTAAAGAAACAGTCAACGAGCGTGTCCCAGACATTGAGAATCGCTGAATCAACAACAAAAATGCCATTGTTGACACAGTCTGTATTCATGGAGTGAAAACGGCGAGAAACTCAGCCGAGAGTTTCCCAACGTCGTTATTGTCGTTTGCCATTCTGTAGAACCGCAAGGAAACATGTGGCGAAAGAACCGCAACGGTGCGGAGGGACGATTAGCGGAACCAAGGACGTGAGTATTTCACTCATTTTTTTTTTTACATTCATATATACAGCGATCTAGAGCAACGTGGCCGCGAAAGTAACGTTTTCGTTAGGCTGCAAACGTTTAATTTTCCATGCAAAATTCAACGATCCAAAATGATAATAATTTTTACAATAAATACGAAAAAAAGAAAATAAAAAAACCCTCTGATTACCGAAAATTGCCACTAAAAAATTTGGACTAGAATGCTGGATGGATTTTCTGGATCAGACGATAGTTCAGCGATTTTGTTTTAGTCAGAAATTTCCGTGTTTGTTCGAAAATCATCATTTTTTATTTTTTTTTCAAATTAAATGATTCATTTTCTCCGCCTGCATCAATTGACGCGACATATTACACGAGTCGATCGACACTTTACGTTACATTTATCCGAAGTCTTCCCCGCCCCGGACGATAGTACGAGATATACGTATATAGTAAACATGAAGATACAAGTGAATAGTATAACGTTCGAAGCTCTCGTGAAACTCTCCCAACAAACACGAGTGAGTCTCGGTAGATGCTCGAGCGTCATTCATTCGTGCGTAGAAGTCTAGCTGCGCGAGAGCCTCTTCTCGCATGTGGAATTTTATTCTTGAAAATTAATGAGTTGAAAGAATCGCGCAAACGACGTTCGTGCATCCCGGCTTTATATTAACGGGGATTCGGTTATCTCGAGGTCAAATAATGCCTCGACCTAATCGAGCTTGACTCCGGAATTTCGTTTAGTTTACAGTGATGTTTGTTTCGTTTTATATGTTTCAACGACGGTGAATTTTTTTTATCGATCGTCGATAAAATTACTTATGACGATCTTTCGGAATAATCGATAGATCGTTTTCGAAACCGCATACACGCTTTATCAATTTTTATATTCAACCGTACGTATGAACAACTTTTTCATTATTTCTCTAGTTTTAATAGTTTTAAGTGAGCGATGGTCTTTACCATATAAAGAAATGTATTTGTGCTTAATTAATTGACGTTGAAAAAAAAAAAACAGTTCTGAATTGGAATTATTTTCTTATCATATTTGGAAATTCCGGTTTTTTCTGGCAGCAGCGATATCGAAATATTAATATAGTAAGAATTAATTTTTTCTCGAAAGAACAGAAATCAGTTCGCAATTGGAAATATTTTCTTATCATATTTGGAAATTCCAGTTTTTTCTGGCAGCAGCGATATCGAAATATTAATATAGTAAGAATGAATTTTTTTTCGAAAGAACAGAAATCAGTTCGCAATTGGAACTATTTTCTTATCATATTTGGAAATTCCAGTTTTTTGTTATTTGACAGCAGAGATAACAAATGATTAATATGTGAGAATGAATATTTTCCACTTAAATTCGTCGGGAAGTTCCCGTGCAATAATCATTGGATTTTGTCGATGGTATGAAATTCGTATAAATAACAATTGGGAAAATTATGAGGAATCTCAAAAAATGAAGTAATTAAATAAGAATTTGGATTACCCCTGTTTCATGTTATCTTGGAGCGCGATCGTTTCCTACTTGTATCGTGTTGTTGAGGAAGGCTATTTCGTTAGGTAGATGAGGTCATATTAGTGTGTGAGCGAAGTGAAAAATTCTCGAGCTCCGAGCAATTATCCGCCTGTGATTCATTGAGCCTCGAGATTTCTTTGTCGGCTTTCCTGTGTCAGTTGATTGTTACGCAATGAGATTTTTGTTTTTTCGTAGCTCCATTCTCACGATTTCTATTTAAATGTACAGAAAAAAAAAAATTGTTTACGATTTAGAAGAGCAGTGAATTTTTTGTTCTCGATTGATTGCAATGGATTTTTACAATTTTCTTGAATCATCAGCGAAATGCACTCTCTCAGGTTTTTTTAGTTTTTTTTTCGTACTGAATCGAACCGAAACGAAATTTCCAGGACCACAATGGAGACTCACCAGCAACAAGGAAGTAAGGAAATGCCTGGAAAAGTTGCCCTCTCGTTTTCCATCCTCACGCATATTCTTTTATTGGCTCCAGTACTTTACATCGTCGCAGTGTATTTCGGGGTATACAGTTTTTTCGCATGGCACCCAATATGTATGGCTGTTGGTGTGAGTACCTTGAATTAAAACCATAAAACAATACAAATGAAAATTAATAACTTAAAATGAATGGAAAGAATTTTTCATAAATCGATTATTTTTTTCCGTCGAAAAGATCCATCGCTCAAAATGCTTTTGTGCATTAATCGAATGACAACTTTTGAGAAGAATTTAAAAAAAATAGTTTAGCCAGAAAAATAAGAAACAAAGCAAACAGTGAAATTCTTGCAGGCATATATTTTTGAGTGACGTTCGATATCGTTTTTAAAGGTGGGTCTGCTGATGATGGAGGCCGTTTTTGCAATATCCGGAGAAGGATATTTGAGCTCAAAATTATCGCGAGGAAATCGAGTGACCTTCCATTGGATTCTGAACGCCAGTGGTTTGGCTTTGATGATTATAGGTTTCATAATAATAATAGTAAACAAGAATAATATTGGAAAGGACCACTTTGTAACGAGCCATGCAAAACTTGGTCTGAGTTCGATCATCATAGCATTGATGGTTGCAACATTTGGTATTGTTGCGAATAATACACGTTGGCTTTATCCTCACGTCAGACCGGTTCTCGTCAAGGTTGCCCATGCGTTTGGTGGCATCGCAATAACAATTTTGCTCCTCGCTACCATCATTAATGGCACCTATAAGACCTCGTTTCCGGGTTCCGAAACCGGAAGGAGCCTCGTTTTTGCTTCGTTCTTCATTGCAGGTGTTTTTATTATTGTTAAACCTCTTCTGGGCGCTGTATCCAGAAGCAGAGTACTCTTCAAGCGAGCCAGACCGACCAACAATACGAACGATTCGTAACGAGGACCCACTTACAGTTCACTTCCGGTCTCCGGGAACATTCCTGCAAAGTTAACCACAATTTGCATGTTTTTTTGTTTTGCTAATCAAATTTTAAGTCCGCCCAAGTGCCACGGGACGTGGACAATATTTTTATATTTTCTCTGATTGGTAAAGCAGTAGGATTAAACAAATATATTTAGCATTTTTTAGTCGAACCAAATTCCTACGTTATTTATTCACGCAAATTTTGGAATATTTAAAGAATTTTCGAACTCCTCCTGGAATTGAAATAAATCGTCAATTCAGGGACCAAAAAAACAAATATGTCATAATTTTATATTCAAGAAAATGTAAATAATTATAACGGCGCAATAACGATGCATCGATTCAGGAAAGCTGAAAAATCAAGTTCTTGTAAAAATGACACAAGTCGAATTGTTTTCATGAGTGAGATTCTCGCGATGGCACAAGGAGAGAAAAACTTAGTTTATTGGGTGCAGCTGAATCGCTCCTTTGTATGTTTATACGTCAATCTCGTTCCATGGCGAATATGTAAATGAAAATTAGCCAGGCTTCGTTGCATCGAGATATGCGTTCTTGAATTTTTATGATTCTATCTGCCAATTGTTTGCGCCAGTAACGACCGAACATCGAGGAAATACATATAATAAAAATGAAAGCATAAAATTCAAAGCATGCAATTTCAAAGTCGAACAGAAAATATAAAATTCCTCACGAATTTCATTTTTTTCATCTAAAAAAAATTCCGATTTCCCGACAACAACAGTCAAAACCAAAAAATTCAATTTTCATCGCTAAGTTTTATGTTATAACTCAGAACGTCATATTTCCTCGATAACTCAATAGAGACTGAATACTGTAAAAGAACGTACTGGGTGACTTCATGGAAGAAATAAAAATAATGAACAAAATGAAACGACAAATCGGAAAAAATGTTTGTTTTTGAGAAAATTTCGAAATTAAGAATGAAAACGTACGTCAAAGTCGAATATAGCTACATGTACAATTGTCAACCATATACCACCACTTTATTGTAATTAAATACGCTTTGTTACATTTACATAGAATTTAATATATATCTTGTGTATATTTTTCATAATACAATGTACATTTATAATAATACAACCTTTCACTTGCAATAGTGATTTTATTTCTCAGATTTGATATACCTTCTTCTATCATTCGATCGATTTGAATCAATGATCGACAGTTAATTCAATTTTTAACGTTTTATACGTTTTATTAATTTTTTCCTTTTATTTCCAATATTTTTTACAGCCCATCGTCCTAATGAAGTAACAATGATTTTCTTTCGAGACAATCATCAAATTGGAAATGAAACTTGTCTGGGAACTGAAAACGGGCAAAAAGTTGTGCCCGGTCATGAAAGTCCCGGATTTTCGAGTTATAATCAATTCTAAATGTCTCATCAATTATAATATTATGCAACAACGTATGCTACCCATTTTTTCTTCTGGGATTTCCCGAAGAATCGTCCTCGGGTTTTCCACTTTGGTTACATTCCACTCTCACTGCGTTTAAGCACCAGATTTTGGGAATACAACACCCAACTCGAATGAAATGCAAAATACGTGAATCGAACTTGCTGTTTTAAAACCGAACTCTATGTTGGCACGGAGCAAGAGTAGAACAAAAATGTTGAAAACCTATTTCTCTGTAAATATTAACATTTATGGGGTTTTGTGAATTGACAGTCTCCCCTTATTTCACATTTTTACAATTTTTTATACCACGCACTACATTTCTCGACGTTCTATTTTGCCCGAGACTCGCACTAGCTTTTGCTGCACGGGAATGCTTGGTAAAAATAATCTCATGATATATTTATCGTACAACGAATAATACTTTATATCATTTTCATCGTATATCTCAATTCCCTCCTCCCCTCTTATTGTGTCTTGATTGTATTGCGTCAGGTAAGTGATTTGAGTATTTTGGTTGTTGTGTCTTGTTTGTGTTGCGAGAACAAGTTCGACAAAGTGACAATAAATGTATTCGTCAAGAATATCGTAATCTTTTACAAAGCCGTAACGAAAAATATTGTACTTTGGTGTTTTGCGACTTCCAAAAACATTTTCGATGCCCGGATTATCGGATTTTTTTTCCAATCACCCAACACACACTTTTTTGTTGGATGTGAATCGAGAAAGAAAATGGCGAAATATGGAGAATTTTGAATATGCTCGAGTCGAAGGATTTTGTAAAATTCAAGGCAATTCATTCGTCGAAATTTTTACGAAAATATTTTTGGAAGAGTTAATGAACAATTTCTTCCCTTTTTTTTATCTTAACATCGTAATCTCTCTTTTTCGACTACCTTTGGCCGCTTTTTTCTATCTAAGTTCTAGGACATGTCTGTTTCTTTTTTTTTAATTTTGTACTTTTCACTCTACGGGTTTTCTCTGTTTCGACCAATTTGCATGCCTCGGCAGAATTAATTCTGTGTGGCTTTGTCTTTCTACGTAACATTTCTTCCTACAACATCTATGCATTGTATATTTTCTCCTTATTATGTAGGCAACATCAGTATTTTCTCTTTGTCAGCCTTCTAGCAACATTTATAACAAATATATATTTGTATATGTATTTTTATCATATGTATTTAATTATCAGTCGATATATTGTTCACACAACTAAAAATGATTGTTCAATTGGAAACAGAATCGACGAACTACAGTTCCCATTGTTGTTCACTATTGAAATGACCGAGGAAACTTTTTCTGCTTCATAAATCAACCTTCATGCATTTTTCCCGGTCGTAAACGTCAATTCGTTCCTCCAACGAATCAGAGATAACAGAAATATTGAATTTTTCAAGTTCACATGAAGATAATGATTTGTTTGATTTGACAGTTTGGAAAAAATTTCAAAAAACGTAACTCGGATAAATTATAGAAACGAATTTGTATTGTTTAAATATTTTACTTTGTTTACTTTATTTCACGATTGAGCAACACACCTGGACAATGGCAACATTCTGCAGTACTTGGCTAATTATTTGTTTTGTCTTGCCGGTATTACCGCGAGTTTTCAACATCTAAACATACATAATTACACATCAAACATTGTTTCAATTATTTTCCGGCTCAGAAAAATTCAATTTTGCCATTCTAATTTAGATCACAGCAAATTAAAGTTTCTCAGAAACAGGTCGCATTTCGAGAAACACTGTTCGAACATTTTCAAACAGAAAAATTCATTCCTAATTGTTTAGCTTTCGTTTTGAAAGCATGACACGGTTCGTCGTCATGTTTTAATGTCAAAAATATTTCCTGTCAATCTCAAATCAGCCATACTTCTTGTTGTTCATTTTAATATCAGTTTGTCGGCTGTATAATCTTTTTTTTCAAAGATTTGAAATCTCTCACTGTTCCAACGTACGTCCCGTCTATTTTTCCCTAAAATTACGACGGATTTTCGAGCTCAAAGGTTTAATACTCCCGCTTGGGTTGCGGACTCTTGTTCAAAGATTTTCGGTTTATTGGTTCCCTTTTTCATGCACCCTTTCCGTCGTTGAATTGCTGTTCGAAACATGCGGTTTCTCTTTGTGTTTTTTTTTTCAATTCACGTTTTTGAATATATATCCCTCGAGATGATAGACTCGAAAAAAATGTATGGTTCATCTTTGAAAAAAAAAGTCAAATCGTGTCAGACCTGTTCGGACGTAATGAGTTCGGCTTTACTCGAATTCTTCAGGATCGAAGGTCCTGGTAACTTTTTTCCGGTGCCTGGGGCACTCTGGGATTCGTACATCATGGGTTGTCCATTCACGAGGACAATTGTGTCGACGGAATTGTAGCCGCCCGAATGTCCTGAAATTCATCATAATTCATTGATTTTTGTGCCATCCATTGTGTCAATGAAGAATCCAAGAAAAACCGAAATAAATGGATGCGAATTCGGGAAATGACTCCGGAAATCTCCAGATTGAGAAGCCTCTCGCGAGGTCAATACTTGGTTGGGAGACTGTTTGGCCATGCGCCGGTTCGCCCGCCAATCGCGAGAAATTCGCGAGAACAATAATTATTAATGATAATGAAAATAATTATTATTGTTATCGAAGTAACGATCAGTTGTAATTAAGGAGATTACCTTCATACGACAATATGATAAGAATTTATTAAAGATTCGTGATAATATACTTTAGCATCAAACTCAATCGCACAAATTTTATTTTTTTATTTTTCGTCTATAAGGTTGTCGAATAATTTGAGTTTAAAATATGCTGAATAGCTATATATATCTGAATCCTATGCGTATGCATGGTCACTGGTGCAATTACGCGAAAACTATGTAAAAGAGAAATCTCAGAAAATTTTTGTATCAATATTTAATGAGAAAGAGTAAGCTCACCAAATTTCATCAAATTCTAATCATTTCGAATTTTCCACCCTCCTTGAATACGGGACTCACTTCATCGAAAGTTGCTTCAGGGGTGAAGGGAGCAGGGGGCAGATTCCATGCATAAAAAACTAATTGGATTAAAAATTCGATGAATTACCAGGTAACGGTGGATGAGTGACTGTTTGTGAGGGTGTCGATGAGTTTTTCGAAGAAGGTCTCCAATCGACCGTTGGCTGTAGTAGTTTTCGTGCCTTCTCCCACGTCGAATCATTTTTTCTCTTTGATTTGCGATTTCCAGCTGTGGCGACGTCCTCATAATCGTCTTCCTCTTCATCGTCGTAACCCGCCTGTTGTCGTCCTGGTCTCAGTTGAGCCTTTACGAACGAAAAAAATTGAAAACGACGTTGAAAAATATTTCTTTGTTTTTTTTATAAATGGTTTTTATGAAATTTTTATTTGACGAACAATCGTTAGAGGTCAATAAAAGTCATTGGTATCAATAACGAGCAACGACGTAATTTTTTTAGTATTATTTAATCTTGCACGACTAACCAAAGCGACGCCGATGATAATAATGACCGGAAGGACACCAATGAGCCATCCAACTGCATAAGACCAAGTTGGATACTCATAAGCCCCATAGGTCAGAGGTTGATTATCCACCCAATTGAAAACAAGGATGAAAAAAAGTGCGGCAGGCGTTACGATTTTCCACATCCAGGTCCAAAAAAAACACCACAATTTTGATCGTAGTCCAATCATTTCTTGAACATCGTTCAAAAAACGATCAGCACCGTAGACCCAGGCTACGAGAATGCACTCGGTTATGGCTATCAGAAGAACCGACCAATTGGCTGCGTATTTATCCATTAATTGAAGCCAATACATTCCTGCCTGAAATCCAATATCACAAGTCTCCTCGTTAGCGCGAAATACTTATTGTCGTTTGGATCAAGTTAAGGGGACAAGTTCATATTTACGAAGGTACGAAACGACCTATTATACACTTTCGGCGAGTAGAGTCTCTTATTAATTCTCTCCGAGACCCCTAGAACTAGAAACTCATTTTTTTTACCTTTAATCTACAAATCAGGCTAAAAATTTGCCCCGTGGGTTTCTTGTTCGTAAAATCATCCTGCAAGCAGTAATCTGACTTACAATTACATGAAGCTTTTTGTTTTTTCGTGCCAAACATAATGGTGAAGAGGAAAATCAATTTCGTCGATATTTAGTCAGTAAAAAATCGGTTTAAATGACCAAAAGAGCTGAAAACTGAACTTAAGAACGGGATTCGAAGCTCGCCCGGGATTGGGGGTTCTGGGGTTAATTATATCGTGCCCACCAACTAGCAGTGTCGGTGTAGATGGAACAAACGAAGCGATTGGTAGTTTCGCCCCCACAGCTGCGTCGCAGACAAGTGACGTTGGGCGGATTCAATTGGGAATCGCGTGGGTTATCGTAAATTAATTAATATGTCAGCAACGGTGGGTCACAGAGAAAATTAGTCAAAGCCTTTTCGCTTCAGGCCTTCATTGTTCGTCGATTCTATGAATTTTCAGTCTGACGAGTTATTTTTGTTTACTCACATGTGTAGTGAAAATGATTCCACCGATGTAGCCAAGAATGGTTGTTGCGAGAACTACGAGCGTCTTGTAATTTCTGAGTACAGGCACACCGTCGAGTATAGCAGTCGTAACGGTTTCCATGAGAGCGAATTGCGAGTCGAGACCGAGAGTGAGCAGCATGACGAAAAAGAGAATCGACCAAATCGGGGCGATCGGAAGCCTCGCGACGACTTCCGGGTAAACGATAAAAGCCAAACCAGCTCCTTGATCGACGACCTTTGAAACATCTTCGTTCAACTCGTGAGCCAGAAATCCAATCACTGAAAATATCACCAGGCCCGCGAAGAAGGATGTGCATATATTGCTCACTGCTACGATCAACGAATCTTTGTAACAATCGTTATCGAATTTGTTGTAAGAACTCAATGTTATTAAACCCCCCCAGGCTGGACTCAGAGCGAAAAATATTTGGACCGCAGCGTCGCCCCACACTTTTGCTGATCCCAAACGCTCCCAGTCTGGTGTCAGGTAATACAAAATACCCTCATCAGCCCCCGGAAGCGAAATACCTCGTATGAACAGCGCAATCTATTCACGAGAAGGAAGAGCAAATTTCTTATATTTTCATAACGCCTTTCCATTTGATTTCAAACGCTAAATTTCCACAAAGAAAACATTTTTCACACCATGCATTCGAGTCGATTTTGTATTTATCCCGGATCAAAAATTCTGAGGAACGTTAATCGTATCCACGAAGTGAAAATAATGTGAATTTCTGTTATGCACCGAGTACGCAGCCTGCCATTTACTTTCGATGTGGAAATTGAGTTTTTTTCTTCATTTATCGAATTTTGAATGTAATTTTTTTGGGATTTTTTTTTAATAGTAAAACTCACGAGTACTACGTAAGGGAATAGTGCTGTGAAGTACACGACTTTGCCTGAACTCTGAACACCTTTACTGAGGCATAAAAAAACTATGACCCAGGCAAGAAACAGACAGGCTGCCATTGCTGGTCTTATATTTCCAGTTATTTCCATGCCACTGCTGAGTCCCAGAACGTGATTGCTGAAAGATGAAACGGTTATTTGAACGCACGATAATTATTATTAATTTAATTAATGATTTTCTTCAATCACGTTTTTCTCTCGTTTGTGCGAAACGGAAGCAATCTTACTTGAAGTATTCTTCAGCAGGTGGTTTCCTAATAGCTGTGCTAATGTTCACTGCCATCGCTTCGAGTTGGCTGGAATTGAAGCATTTCAATTTGTAGTACGAAGTATCTTGCTTCGCGCATATCTCAGCAGCTTTTGGTTCGTAGCAATCTTCCGTGCTCCAAGTAGGATCGCAACCACTCCAAGGCAATTCACTTCCCCCTTAAACGTGAGAACGCTCATTACTTTCCCCAAAAAGCTAATTAAATCTTTTTAAAAATATGTCATGGAATCATTGGTTCTGAATTCGACAATATTCGATAGTTACTCGATCCGTACATGATCAATGAACATTACATTTTCATTAAAGAAAAGAAAAAAAAAAATTCGCAAAATTTCAAAATTTTGGAAAAATCGGAACGAAAAATTGTTCGGTTATTTATGTAAGGTGAAAGAAAAAGTTCAAACTGCGATCGAGAATGGTGAGAAACTGTTCGTTATCAATCGATGAAGCAGCAAAAATTGGAACACGAGAAACGTACCAGCAACAGAAGCGAAGATGTAGTAAAGAGTCCAGGCAATGATGAGATTGTAGTACAGCATGACAATCGAACTGATAAGAACCATTCCATACCCAAGGCCTCGAAGAAGTGGACAGAAACGCTTATAAGCGGCTACTGGTCCTAAGCTGGCATACTGACCTTGATTTTGAAAAATGATATGACATTGAGTCAATAGATCCAGTGAAAATATAAAGTAAAACGCCAACTATATTCGATATAGAGTTCGCAACGATGGATCACAGGGCCGCAGGCAAAAACAATGCCGCCTGCCCAGCCAAGCTTTTCCAAAAGACTATTCTGATTAAATAAATGAATAATTGACGAAATTAATTAACTAATTAATTATTAACAAATAAATACATAAAGAAATGAAAGAAAATAAATGAAATGAATGAAATAAATGAAAATAAATAAAATACATAAAATAAATAATTTATCTCAAGACCGAGATTTGATTTGGCACTCAGCTCTCTGACAGAAAGCATTGTAATATCCAAGCCCACGGGTGGAGGCTATTTCTACTTCTCCCTTGTAGACAGTTCTTGATAAAAAGTAGACAATGGATTCATTCAACTTTGTGAGATTCCTAGAAAGACTTTAACCGAAGAGAATATTTTTCACAGATCGATACCGAGAAACTTGGGTTGGATGTTAAGAAGCGAAGGGGAAATTCCGAAAAAACTCCCACTTACTTTTTTTTTCTATAGCGCAAGCAATTTTAATTATGATAATATTTCTGTTTAAAGTTTTTTCCGCATCAGCTGAGTAAACGTTTTTAAATTGAAATAAAAAACTCACCGCATTTTCAAATCATCATAAAAAAAGGTCACAAAACATTCCTGTCAATTAAAAACAAAATGAAATTAAATTAAATTGAATTTCAATCGAATAAGCGACGTATTTCGAAACGTCGCCAAAATATGACGAAACGAATGAAACAGCAATGAAAATAAACTCTACATGTGCCCGAAACATGCACACGTACAAAAAAGTAATAATTATTCGTTATTTATTTGTTAATTGAAACAAATAATTGAACGAATAGTTTGAATTTCCACTTGTACGTAGGAAAAGTGAATTTCCCGATGAGCTACTTGAAAAATCGAAATGAGAATTCTTATGCAAGCTCATAAACTCTAACGGATGAATTCAGCATTTGTCCAAACGTGTCGCCTTGTCCTCATCATTACTTTGATTATTTTTTTTTTTTCAACAAATAAAAATTGTTCAATGCTCGTACCGAATCCAGAATAATTTTTTTCTTTCGACTGAGCATTTAAAATTTCTGTCTTATGGTCGAAGATTGGTGTTGAGTGACCCCAAAAACCCACGGATCCGAAAATTTAAGTGAATCGGTCGCGAGGAAAAATATGTGCATGGGAAAGTCAAACCAACAGCTTTATAGTTCAGAGTTTTTTGATCAACATGTAAAAATAATATAAAAAAACAAGATATTTGCATACCTAGAGAAAGTTCCATAAACATCAGTGGCAAACCAGCGATTATGAGCATAACCGTAAAAGGTATGAGGAATGCACCGCCACCGTTCGAATAACAGAGATAAGGAAAACGCCAAACGTTTCCCAATCCAACGCTGTAACCGAGCAGTGAGAGTAAAAAATCGAATTTGCCGGTCCAAGTACCACGCTCCGGATTTTCGTCCTCTTCATCCTGCAGGGCAGCTTGGCTATTTGCCACCGAATATTTGTCCTCGTTCTATCCCAAACAAACCCAAACAATGTCGCGACACTGAATAAACTAGTAGGCCAATCGTTGAACCAATAGTCAATAATAAAAAAAACATTAATTCGTCGTAAAATAATCGCTGGGCACTGATAAAATTTTTACGATGGTTTGATGCCAAGTTTAGATCGATAATTAAATAGATGGCCAAAAAAAAATCGACGTCAGAATTTTGTGAACACCATTTTAAAAAAAGCACCCTCAAAATTGAAGATTTTATTGTGAAATCCTGCAACGAAAATCCACCGCCGATTTATTTCGTCTCTTCGAGTGCAATTGGGGTCGTTGTCTCTCCAATGGCAACGAATGTTTCGGCATTTACGTTTTCGTAAAATAGTACATTATAACACTGGGACGAAAATTCTTTTTCGTACGCGTGTCATACGAAATTTTATATGACGAGGTGCGGAAATGGGCGTTTTGTGTACGCGAAGCGTACGTAAAACGTCCATTTACGTACCGCGTGATATAAAAATATATTTACGGTCATGAAATGTAGAAAATTCACTACCAAAAACATAAAAAAAAAGCAAATTTACCACCATAAGACGATGTGTAGGAAGTCTTGGGTCAGACTGACTCAAGATTCATTTATACGGGAGGTGATCACTCGAAGGGTTATTATTGTATTCGATGTTTCTTCGAATTATGGGGAAAATTGAACTCATTTGACAAGTTTAAAGCAGCTATTTGAACCTTGAGACGATGAACATGGCTGGTTCATTTCAATGACATATTTTTGATGTAGTAATCGAGTGCGTCAATTTATTTCAATCAAAAAGAGGAAACAATGAAACGAGAAAAGATTACTAACATTCCAGCAATCCACGCCAGGTCGGATTTTCGGATAAGCAACCTCCATCCTTCAGGTCGATCGCGGCAACGATATTTTTCTGATGTCTTCGTGAAAATGGGAATGAAAAATACGCAAGGGACTTGCGTATTTATTTTTATATCTGTTCACTCATAAGGTTGTTAGTGTGAGAAAAAAACAAAATCTTCTTCTCTTCATGATGGTTAATACCGTCCTTCCGTGAAATTATGAAGATTTTGATACTCTTGGACGACTGCAAAATTTCGTCGATTGAGAATATTTTTTGACGATATCGATGACTTCTGGAATATTTTACATCGCCACTTATTTTATTTCTCTGTAACTTTTTGTTTCATTCGTTTACGAATTCACTGGATTATCCATTTTTGGGCCGTTTTTGTTGTTGTAGTTTTTTAGATCGAATGATAACGGTAAGAAATATTAATTAAAATAATGAAAGTATCACTCGAACCGAAAGCTACGATCGTATAACAAAGTTCCAGTCAGTCAGCTGTTCCGCCAAAAGGTCGAGGTAATAGTGGCCTAGACCCGGCGTGTAATCGCTGTTTCCTACTTGATCTCCTTCGAACTACAGCACAGAGGACAAAACGCGCGGGTTTTTCCTACTCGTTCTGTATACCGGTGGAAAAATATGTGGATATCAAAATAAACAAACGGCGAAGAAACGCAGCCAAAAAAATAGAGAATATTTCCACATTTTCATGAGCCAAATAAGAAACGATGAGAATCGTGCATATTTTCACACTTTTCGACAAACATTCGAAATGTTCACAACAATAGGAAAAATATTGAATCACATTTTTTACTCGGCGTAATAATCGCGTTTGGAACGTAAAGTGACCTAGACAATGAAGGAGCCTTCTATGAATATGTAGATTTCATTCTTGAGATAAAAAAACAAAACGCGATTTTTGTTCCGAATGGACTGTCGGAATGGCCCGTGGTTCGTCGGACCACTAGTCTGCTTATGGAAGATCTTCCCATCCCGACACCACTTTCCGTCTCTTTTCCCTTTTTCTATCTCCCTCTTCCACCCGCCCCCTCTCTCGCTTTCTTTCTCTCTGTCCCTCTACCGCGTTCTGGAGGAATCGATCGATGTTACTGCTCCTGCGAAGCTGCGTCCTACCCTAATCATACCCTCCAACCCACCTCCCACCTCTCCTCACTTCTTATTTTCATCATTTTGTTTAGGACCTAATTTTCTGTCGTAGCTTTCAAGCTACACATGCATGTTGTTGTCGGCGTCATTTTTATTTCGTTTCGCGCCTCCGAATCCTAGTTCTTTCTAGCCTTTTGTTTCTCCATCCCCCGATATCTAAGCCAAAACATAACCTGTAACATTCACGTTTTCCCTCTTTCGGTTCGCAAGAGTTGTTCGAATTGGGGACTAGACCGTTTACGTTTTGTACACATTTGTGTACTGGACAAGTCCAAAAAAGCTCGTTAATCTTTATAACTTGATAGTTTGACCTTGAAATAGAAATACGACGATCTTTTTTTCCTTCCGGTGTGATGGTATTCTTTTTCGGAAATCTTCAGCATCTTTGCATTTCAAATCATGAAGAGTCTACAACGGATTTTCTTGAACATGGCTTTATGATGCGGGATGAGCTTGAGTCCAAGGTCAATGGATGTGTGCTCTTCGCACCTCCTCATTAATTTGCATTAACACTGGGTCATCAATGTGATTAACATATTTTGATGTAGTGAGCGTGTGTATGAAATTACGAGTGAATCTGCACGTGAAGCTTGGAAGTTACATGCCATATACACGAGGTGTCGCACGACCAATAGCCCTGAATGCAAATTTTCATTCAAGACGGAATTCCCAGTTAAAACGTGGAGTAATTTTATTTGCGTGCACACAATGCCGCAGTGATTAGAAATATAGAGAAAGTGTATCGGCAAAAAAGTCCTAGCAACTTTTATTTACGTTCGGTAGCTGGGCCGACAGCGCATTAAGAATTACCTTGAAACGGGTGTCTTTACCACCTATGGTGAATACGTATATCAGACAATGGAATGTCGTTGGGAGCTATTTAGTAGGTTTGCTTATGCACTACAAAAGTGATCCTGTAGATTTTTGCTCTTTTTCCAACCGTTCCAGCAGCAGTATGCGTTTTATGAAAGAAAATGTCATCGTGTACACTTATCAAAATAATAAATTACGAATGACAGCGGGTGACGGCGTCGAGAACAAACAAACATCTCGCGACCATATTGCTGCATCATGATTCTCCTCCGCGAATTAATCGAGGGGAACAAAGAAGGGAAATCCAATTAAATATTCAGAGTTGCTGCCATATACTTCGTACCTTTGTGCTTACCCGGTGACAAAAATTCATCGATAACTTCGTTACTGGCATAAAAGCGTTGCATCGATTATTTGTCAAAACGGATGTTCACGCGGCGCGTCGGGAGATGTTAAAACTATCTGCACTCGAGTTAATGCTCAGTTGATAACTGTATTAGCAAATGATAAGCTAGAATTTGATCATGACATATATTGACAGCCAAAAATCATTTCCCATCGATCACTGAATCTCGTCGTCATTTGAACTCGAAATGGAAAAAACGGAAATCCATGTTTCTAAATGATAAACACATAAATCGCGCCTTTTCCGATATATGTCAAGCATATATGGTGAAATTTTTCTCTTATCACTACACGTTTTCATTATTAATTTATCTTTTTTTCGATTTATTGGCAATTGATTAAACGATCGTCTACTACAATAAATATAAAAACGGCTGTTTTCGGCATTTTTCTAGCATTCCTCATCGTGTCTGTTTACGACCAAAAGGGCATCGTCATGTGTATGTGGCTGCTCGACACATATTGCGTGTTTCCCCCTCCTCTTAGTCGTACCGTGCACCCTTTTCCCCTTGTGCCCCGTGTCGGCCGTCGATGACTGAAAATTGCAGACGGAAAAACCGTGTTTGCATCTAAATTTAGTTGTACGCACTTCGTTTTTGTTTAAAGTTGCTCGTGTTTTTCGTGTATTTCTTTTAGTACATCAATTCAGGCGTTTTGATCAAATACATTGGTCCTCATCTTGTCGTATCGTTCGCATATCAAACTACGTTTTAATAACAATAACAATTATAATAACAAAACGACCAAGAATTATTTCGAGTAAAAAGCCGTGCTTCGCCTTCTATAACGTGTCAATTCTTCGATATAGAGATTGTTATAATACATGTATAAATATCTATAGATATTATATACATGTATTTTTTTTTGCGATCAAGACTCGATACATTTTCGGATTAACCCGACTTTTCTCCTTCCCCCTCACCTTCCTCCCCCTTCCTTTGCCTTCGCGGCTCCAAACAACGAAATCTGGATTTAGTGACGAGATTGACGAAAAAAAATATCAAGATTCGCGATCTATGAACGCCAAGGGCCAAGACGACCCTGGAGACGATCTTGATTCCAGGTAACCCGAAAGCTCAATCATTTCTCATACGTATAACCTCACATTATATTCCATGTCTATATAAACATTACGAATTTTCCCCTTTCCGGCTTTATTCATCATTATTCCCTCAATGTTTATACCAATATAAATCAGCACTTTTTCAAAACTCTTCTCCATTTTGTACGATCGACCATTCTGTACATTGTTTCAACGAACTCTCGAACGTGACAGTTTCTTTTGACACTTTCGCCCAAAACCGTCGAGATCGTTATTATTCTGGTATTGACCTTTCTTTATTGCACATTCTTTTCTGTTGCATAGAGAATTCGTTCGGGAATTAAAATTACGATGAAACGAGACAAATTTTTGCAAATCAAAAGCAGTGGTTAAAAATAAATTGAATGATTCAGGATATTTTTTCTTAGTCTCTGTTTCCATTGGTTCAGTTTAAATCGTGTCGAATGGGAAGATTATTGCTATTCATTCAAATTTATCGATAAATCGTCGGAAATTTTAACTCCAAACAGAAATTCTCGAATTTTCTAAAGTCAAGCAACAAATTTCATTCCATATTTAGCTATTTTAAATCAAAGCTTTTTCTAGCAAACAGCCATTAGCGAGGAATCAAATAAAAGGCTTTGTTGTCATTCTTAGGGTAGGAGCTGAGAGCCCTTGCAGCGATATGAAGAGAGCTGCGACTCAAGTCAAGAAACTGATCGAGCGTTACTTCTATCAGCTGATCGATGGCTGTGGGAATCCACAATGTGACAATCAACATTGCGCATCAAGCGGAATGGTAATTTAACAAAATCCATTACATCTTCACTGACCAATTTTCCCCCTATGGTAAAAAACTTTTTTCAGGAATGAAAAAAAAAAACAAAAAGAAAGCACATTCACAATTACTGCATCATTCTAAAAGCATAGCTTCTCAGAGCATTTATAAAAGTGCAGCATCATATTGCGTAATATCGAAAGTTGCTGTGTTAGAGGACAAAAATAACAAATTTGGCGAGAAGCAAAATCTGTCACGGCTAGCACGGTTGCCACACAATTTCCCTATCGGCAATTCAATCACAATGCGTTTAATAATTCCTTCAGTTCCTTTTTTTATCTCCACGATCACAGCGCTTGAAACTTTTATAATTTTGTCATTCTCGTGGTTAATTACGTGACTAATGAGCGCTGGTAACATTAAAAATTATACATTTCCAAAGAAAGCAATAAATAATTGTGGAACACACAGTTTTTGCGATTTTTTGAGCAGGAGTTTTGCATTTTATACAACATTTTTGTCGTGTGGACATTCAAATCGAATGAAGTTACTGTTTATTATTTTATATTCGAATAGGAATGTTTGTTACCTTTGCATCGTTCTATTTATAATTTTGAGCGGCCTTGGGGCTGATTTTATTCAATTGGTTTATTTTTTTCGATCATTTTTCTGAATATAAAAAAATAAACTTGGATTAGCACTATTTTTGGCTCGATTCTCAGTTGTTTTTTTTTTGTTCACGGAACCTTACTTGCTCCTTATCCCTTTGTTGTCTGCTCCCGATGTTTTTTCGACAATTTTGAAAACGTTTGAAGAGCCACTTGAATTTCTTTGTTCTTGTTCTCATCTTTTTCGGGTTTTACGGTAATTCATGAAAAAATTGTGATGAGTATTCCGGGTTGGCGATGTTTATCGTATTTTTTCTGGTTTTTCTACAGCTTACGAATCTGACACCGAACGAAGCAGCGGTACAAGCGTTGCAGTTGTTCACACAAGAAGCGCGCTTGTGCGATCGTACGCAGCCGAGCAAAGTAGCGAGAACGTCGAGGGAGGCGGGGACAGGTTCTTTAGCGAAGCCACGATTGCCGGTCAAGAGCATGAACCCGACTTGTTCGATAGAAGGTACAGCTGAAAAATCTCCCTGCCACGGATGTCCCTCGAGCCCCGAAAAAAAGCGTCAAACTTCGCAAAATTTAGCTCTCGATAAGTCGTTAACCGCATCGAGACAAATGAGCATGGTAAACATTGGAAAAAAAAAATCTCCAAAATTAGAGACAAACCCGAGTATGTTAACGAAAACAAATGATAGAACAAATTCGATCTTGAATAAATCTCGAGAATCACGCATCGTCTTTTCGAAACTTAGCAGCGTTTTGGCTGGCGATCGAGACGCTATAAATTATCGTAATCTGATTAAACACGAAGATAATTCAAAACGCAAAAGGAACGAGAGAAGGACGACTATCAAGAAAAATAAAAAATTGAAAAACGTTCGTATGAGGAAACGAAAACCACCAGATTCTCAACATTTCGTCCGCGAATTGCTCGTGCTTGCTCTCTACCTCAGATATCTCGAAGCAAAAAGATACTCGAGAACACGAGATCGTGGAAATCATTCCTGTTTTTCGTGAAAAGAAACCTCGTTCGATTAACTCTTTTATTTTCCATTTTTTTTTCCATCCATCCTCCGTTCTTCTCCACAAAACCATTTTTCCTTTGTATTTCCAATTTTCTTGTGCCATCGTGAAAGAGAGTTGTACGATTATCCAATACCTCATTTTCCAATAAAATTTCCTTTCAAATTGTCCATTTGACTTGTCTTTCGTTTTTCGGTAACAAAAGTAACGTATTGATTATAATTTTCGTCATTTTTCGGCGAAGTATCCAGATAGGAATCCTCTCAGCCCGAAAATTCCGAATTCTATTGAATTTCTATGAATAAATCATTTTCTTTTTTTTTCTCTAGGAAAACCAGTGCCGTATCTAACGGAGGCGAAGCTTCTCGACATAATAGGCCTATGTAAATCCGAAGGTTCATATTCACTCCTGATACGCACACTCGGCGAAGTTTTTTCGTCGGCCGAGGCGCTTAGTCGTAGTTTTCAAAAAGTGGAGAAGGACGATTCGCCACTGGCCGCTTTGCTCGAGCGAGCTCCTGCAGATTTTCTCAGTACACCAGGCGATCTCAACAAAGAGGCGATAAGATCTCTCCAAGGTGAAGACAAAGAGGAAGACAGTAGCGATCCGACGCCATCGGTCCCTCATCCTGATGACACCAGCGTCGATCTTCCTGCTGTAAGAAGAGCTTTCGCAGCACTTTGGTCTCTTCCCGGTAAAATTCTTAAAATATCAAGGCCAATATTTGCATGAACATTATGAAAAGCTCAATACACAATAATTTCCGTCATTTTCCATCATTTTATAATGCGCTCGATCATAACAAATCGAAATTTCGAGCACATTTCGCAAATCATTTTGTGCCATCATTTTCAATGCAAAAAACTTCGCCAGTCAGACGTTCATTAATTTTTTAAAAATAAAAAATTCATTCATATCATTATTTTGACGCAATAAATGTTTTTTTCCTTTGGTTACGTTTTATTTTCAATAATTATTCCAGGAGAAGCTTTCGAGTCCGCACTAGTCCACGCTTTGGTGACCCTCGCCGATAACATTGAGTTGGATCTCAGGGTATTTGGTACAATGCCTTCTGACAGCACGGACAGTCTTTTAAACGTATTTCTTATTGTATTCGAGATACCGGTATTGGGAACCGGTGAATATCTCGAATTCGCTCTCCACATGCTCTGCAAAGCGGCCAGCTGTTTGCCGGTTCCGGCTCAAGCGAGATTGGCTCGCGTTTGGGCGAGACATTGCAAAACGCGGTTACCGAGTCTCCTGCAAGCCCTGCAAGAACTCATCACAGTCAAGGTGAATTTTTCTATTCCTATGATATTACATATTAACCCTTCGAGTGCACGCTTCCTATAAGTGAATTCGGGTCAATCCGACCTAAGGCGTTTCTCATAAAATATTTGCAATAAATCTTTTAAAAATAAAATTTAATATAAATAAAAAATGTGAGTAAAAATAAAAATAATGTGATTGTAAAATATTACAATGAAAAATTGATTTTCAAGGTTATCGGAGGCTCTTTTACTCGGGACTATTGCGTTCAAGATGCCGACACGATTACCGCACCAACGAAGGTTATGAAAATTATTTATTACGCGAGTATGCTGGCCGGTGAGTTGGATCCGCCAGAAGCATGTCGTGACGAAGAAACTATCGATCCAACCGGAACCGAAAAAACAGGACAACGGACGACGCCGGCCTCACAGATTTTTCAGGTTTCTTTTTCACATGATTTCATTATCGACTATTCATTATCGTTGGAAACTCAAACCCGACCTTCATTCATCATTATCCCTAGAACTATGAATCGGGGTAGACATCGACCTCGGAGAACTTCCCATTACGTTCCTGAGTTAATTTTTAGCCCTTTCAGGTATTCAAATCCATCTTCACCAACCCAACCTTCAGAAAATTTAATTTCGTCTCCACCACTCTTCTTGCCACGAAAAAAAAACAAAAAAATCAATGTACTTATGAGTCAGATTACTTTTTGTAGAACGATTTTATGAACCAGAAACTCGCGTACTTACACTTGTAGTGTAAATGTGAAAAAAATGGGTTTATAGTTCTAGGGTTAAAATTACATGAGTAATGATATGTGGTTTTTTTAATAATTAATCGAATTTTGGACTCGGCATTATTGGTGTCTCTAAAATTCAAGGAGAATTTCTCACATTTCTAATTTGCTTTGATCGCAGGATCCTCTATCGAAAGAACTCGGTATCAGTTCACTCGACGCACGAAAGCCTTTTATAAATTTTGGGGATTTTTACAACGAGCTACTCAGTGACAGTGTCGAAATGGACAAGGATTTCGCCTATTACAAAAGCGAGCAACCAAAGAAATTTAGCTTCATGAATTACGCTTTCATTTTAACGACCGCAACGAAAACCCTCGGGCTTTATTACGACAATCGGATACGCATGTACAGTGAAAGAAGGATAAGTGTTTTCCAAACGATGGTTGGACAACCTACTAATCCATTTCTCAGGCTAGAGGTGAACTTCTATTTTTCCGTTAATGTGATTATTCCGTTCGTTGGTGTTTTTTTTTTTTTTTTTTTTACTCCGTCAACTCAGCAAGTTTTCCGTTTTTTTCTTGCGAATTCATGGCTTTTATTTTCTGATTTGCCTAATTCTTTATGGAAATCTTTTACCCAGGTTCGCAGAGATTTTTTGATAGACGACGCTCTAGTGGAATTGGAAATGGTTGCCATGGAAAATCCGACTGATTTGAAGAAGCAATTAGTCGTTGAATTCGAAGGCGAACAGGGAGTCGACGAGGGTGGAGTTTCGAAAGAATTTTTCCAACTCGTCGTCGAAGAAATATTCAATCCTGATTACGGAATGTTTACGACACAGGTTTGATCCTAGCCAAACATTTTATTGTGCATTACTCGATTCTCTCTTGAGTCCGCTCGAATTTTCGAAATCGAATTTCTTCCACCCGGTTGACCGATTACAAAGAGCCTCCGGTCAGCGAATTTTCGTCATCGGCTGGCGTCCGCTGACTAGAGCCATCTTGTGAGCATGTCGGGAGATTTAAATTTCGAAAATTTGAGCCGACTGATCCATCTTCTTAAGGTGAGGGATCAGTCGCTATCTCGGCACTGTGAGTGCGAGAGAGATAGCTGCAATTTTCGAAATTGGATAACTTCGACACGGTTTGATCAATAAACGCGTACGCTGACAGGGCCTTTTTTTGCGGCCGTCAAACGACGGCCGCAAATTTCCATTTCGAAAATTCGAGGTGAGGTTAGGTGACTGATCCATCACCTTAAAGGAAGGATCTATAATATTCGGCGTTTTGGTTCTTTTCTAGGAAGAAACAAAAACCACGTGGTTCAATCCAACGTCATTCGAGAGTGACGCACAGTTCACATTAATTGGAATAGTGCTGGGTTTAGCGATTTACAATAACGTTATTCTCGATGTACGTTTCCCAATGGTTGTGTACAGAAAATTGTTGGGTCGTAAAAGCGGCTTCGCTGATCTGGAAGATTGGAGTCCAACGCTATATCGAACTCTTACCGAAATGATTAATTACACTGGCGACGACATGGCGGAAACATTTATGCAGACGTTCAGAGTCGGTTACAAGTAAGTTGAACGATTGAGGTTCAACCTTTCGAGTACATCTTGGGTCAAGCTGACCCAAGGCGTTTTTCAAATTGTTGTATTCCAGTGAATATGCATATTTTTTAAGTTTTTCTTATATGGAAACGTTTGTAGTAAATTATCCATATTCCATGGCCCTGAATTGATTTTTTGACAAAAACAAAAACTCAAAGTCAAAAGATTGAAGATCAAAGATTGTTGGGGTCAAATCGACCCGGTATACATATATGTATTCCGTGAAACCGAGAAAAAAACTGAATATTTTGAAACATGCCAATTGGCTCATTTTTTTTCAATTTCTAGAATTTTCAAATCATTCTCCACCGTACTTATCGAGTGATTCCATTACTTTCCAGGGATGTTTTCGGATCAGTGCTGTTTCACGAGCTCCGCGAGAATGGTGACGAGATATACGTCAATCAAGAAAACAAAGAAGAATTTGCGGAACTTTACGCAGATTTTTTGCTCAATGGTTCGGTCGAGCGACAGTTCAAAGCTTTTAGAAGAGGCTTTCAAATGGTCACTGACGAGAGTCCTCTCGCACTGTTATTCAGGCCCGAAGAGATCGAACAAGTGAGTAAAGAAACGAGAAAGAACTAACGGAAGGAAAAGTCGAATGGGTGACACGTTTCAGATCCCAAATTCTGTTGGATTTTCTTTATTACATCCATGACGCTCGCCATTTTTTATCGCAAAACTAAATCAAACAGAAATATCCCGTGCTTTGAATTAGAGAAAAGAGTCCGTCGCAATTTTTCATGTTTTTTTTCTTTTCACAGCTCGTTTGCGGCAGCAAAGTATTCGATTTTGCGGAATTGGAGGCCGCGACCGAATACGATGGTTACACCGTCGAAAGTGCTGCGGTGAAGAATTTCTGGCAAGTCGCCCATGCCCTCCCGCTCGAAAGTCAACGGAGACTTTTGCAATTCACTACTGGCAGCGATCGCGTCCCCGTCGGTGGATTATCGCGGCTCAAAATGGTCATATCACGACACGGCCCCGATTCCGACAGGTTTGTTGTCGTTCGAGCTTTTTTCCACAAACTCATTTGCCGTTGCTCTCTATCGAAAAAAAAGTTGACGAAATTGATTTTTTAGGAAATAAATCCGAATCATTGATGACGGTGGAAATTTGATTACAGATTGCCGATAGCTCATACTTGTTTCAACACGCTGTTACTACCGGATTACGAGACGATAGAGAAGCTCCAAGATCGTTTGTTGAAGGCGATTAATTACTCGATGGGTTTTGGGATGTTGTGAGCAGCAAGTACAGAAAAAAATGAATGCAATGAGAAAACGAAGAAGAATTCGATTTAGGGAACGTGGGGCGAGTACGTTTGGTATCGCCAGATTCCAATTGACCCGATCCTATTTATTTTTTAAGTAATTGAACTCTGCGCAACCGGAAGCGTGCGCGTAGCGAGGGCGAATTTGACGAAAAATAAATGAAACCGAATAAGAACAAAATCATCAATCGAAGCATCGTGTTAAATAAATAATGGAACAAGCGCAACGATTGGCCCAAAAGTACAAGAAACACTTGGTCGAAGTGACTTTTGACTGAAACGCGAACAAAATAGTCATCTCCTTTTCTCTCTTTCTCTCTCTCTCTCTATCTTTTTCCTTCTTTTTCTCAGCCTACTCTGCGAGTCGCGGACGGATTTTGTGTCTCGCTCGCAAACGAAGCTTCGAGATCAGTGTACAAATAAAGAATTTTCAAAACGTTTATATTCCCTCTCTTTATTTTTTCAACATAACTGTTTTGTATTGTACAATATGGAACAAGTATCTAAACATTTTTAACTCGATCGGAAACATCACCACGAAATACAAATCGTTTTTCGTCGATGTTTCCTTCATGGACGGAATTTTATTTCTACAAAGTCTTTGTTGATCGATTATTACGAGTCGCGGATCAACGAGACACGAGCATTTCTGCAAAAGTACTTAAAACAAAACTCCGGTTGTCAAATATCAACCTTAGCTAGTCATGTTTTAAAAAATGTGTAAAACAAGAATAAAAAATAATACGAGATTCCGTGAACTTCGTTCAGTGTCGTCTTGGACGGAAATGTTAATTATAACAGATTTTTCTCGACGATCATTTCCCTTATTACAAAGTTTATAAAAAATGGTATAAAAAAATTGGGCGGATCGACTCGTTGGTCCTTGGCAAAGTATTTTTAAAGTTTATAACGATCTCGTTAGTTGACATCGTTTGAATGCAATGGAAACTCATCATCTTCAATAGCAGAGCGTAAAATTTTCATGGAATATTCGTCAACTATAATGGGGCAGTTTTTGTTTGCCTTTGAAAAACCGAATTTACTAGAAAAATCTCATGAATTATCAAAATTATTAATGGAAAATATATTTTTGTATTCAAACGATGCAAATTTCTGTATAATATAAGTTTGTACCTCTGGGTATTTTTCATGTACATATAGATTTTTTCCACAGTTTTTGGTATATGCAGAAAATTACCTACATTCGATATTCCTTAGAGTCGTGAGCTCATATTTCCTTAGGCTACGATATAATGGAGAGCGGCGAAGAGACCGATCGTGAAAACCGAAATTTTCATTGCTGTAGCGGAATTGCATCTGTTATCGAAGAAACAGAAACACCATGTGACTTCGTCGTAATGATCGCGATGAATGTCGAGCTGCGTTATGCTGTTGTTGACATAATGACCCAATCGAACATCTTTTGCCGCTGGACGGCATCCTTCGTAATGGTCGGCTGGAATATCCGTTCTAAAGCCACGTAACGCACTCAAACATTCCCGCGTTATGATTTCCTCAGCTTGAGAAAAGAGACAAAGTTTAAAAAAACGAATTCTTTTTTTTTTATGAAAATGAATATTGATTTGTTGTGAACTTACATCCTTTGCGCTCGATTACTTTGACACAAGGGTCTGTATGTTCGGGACACCATTCTCCCCAATACCAGAACCAATTGAAGGGTGTGCCGCAACCTGGCTGATTGCTGTTGCATCTGTAGCAAAGCATTCGTTCTCCCGACACTAGAATGAATGTAATGTCAATGAACAGTTTTGCCAATGGAAAATTCTCTCTTGGGAGGCACAATCATGAAGGGAATTTATTTAAAGAATTGATCGAAGTAAATCGACTGAATAGACTAGCGCGATGTATTTTCTTGGTAGAAATGGTATTTTTCAGATTATTTACTTGAACGAAATCATTGGAAACTCATATGATCGTCGATTAGTGCAATAATGTACGAAGTAAACAGAAGAAACAGTTTAACTAGGCCACGCCCTCTGCATAACAAGAGTCGTGACGCTGAAAATATTACTCGAGCTCGTAAAATTGATAGAATATTTCCGTACCTTGTTGATCAAAGATGCCGATGAGAATGACGGAGATCAATACTTTGGTCAACATCATTTATTATTTCGTAGTGCGAGAGAAACGATGAACGATTATCAGATACTTTCGACACTGTATATCGAGCAGAGAAACGCCTAATTTTTCATTTGCTCTTCCGAATCACGTATAAATACACCGACACATATTATTTATGTTCCTGTATGGATGTATGTATCTGATCGACGAATTATACTCGAATTTGCAAAAACCAGGATGTTTCACAGAATCTACGTGGATTGTAATGGTAAAATAACAATCGTGCAATGTCTCACTGCTACAAGAACTACGAAATCCTGACGCACCACAGAATACGCTAACACACGTAAACAGCAATTGCTGATGAATGAGTAGAGAGTAAAGAAAGAGGGAAGAGGGTCGAGGGAAGGTTCGGATGGTTCGGATTCGTCATTCGGACAAGTCCGCGCAGGATTCGTTAGACTTCGTAGCGCTAGTATCGCGTAGATGTAACTCAGTCGGTACATTTTTGCGGCGACCTGTATTACATTCAACTCCTAAAAGTTTCAAATTCATTTGGCACGCATAAAGCGTCGTCTTATCAGTCAACAAAAATAAAGTGAACAGTGTTTGATCATATATACTCTGTTCCAACAACAGAAAATTTTCATCATCCCGATCAATCGATTCACGGGCTGAAATAAATCTCGGCTATCACAAAAATAATATTATTAAATTAAAAAATTTCACTTCATTCACCGCACGCTTATTACCCCAACAAATTTGGTTTCTTAACGTCTATATCTAACACACAATAGATATATGTAATTGGTTTAACGACTATTATTATTATTGTTCAGCACGGTCGGTGACTAGTTGTAGTAGATGACATTTTGAACGGACATGAGCCTGCGCCACCGGCATCACCAGCGGCGTGTGTTGGCGTGTGTTGGGGGCGTTTCTTCGGGAAGATTTTCCACTTATAAGGTTGAAGCCCTTTCTTGAGGGCTTCAACCATCGTGAGAGACGGTTGTTGTTCACTGATCGGAACAATAAACACTGAAAGATCAAAGTTTCTTTTTAACCACACGATAGTCGATTTCATTTATACGCAATCCGGTGCATCGGATGCAAAGAAATATAAAAAAAAGTTGAAGAACAAACAATCACCAGTGCTATTTTCACATGTGAGAGGCTTCGGTGCGACCGAGTGAATTGCCGCAACGACGACAACAGCAGCCAACAGCAACTTTAAATTCATGTTTCTGCAGAAAGAAGGAACGAAAATGAACAATTTTCGAAAGGCTTCACAACTTTTTCAATGAGTGTCAATTTTTTTAAACCTTACCTGAAGACAAGATGGTCGGATTCCGAAGAAAGTTTCACAGTCAACGAGAAACGTTTATGGAGTATTTGGACTTTGTGTAGAGCTCCACAAAATTGAGCAACTGTTCACGACAGGAATATGTTTGATTGTTAATGACAAAGCATCTAATATTTATATACGAGGAGACGACAAAAAAGGGAGTAAACGTCCATCACCTACTTTTCCAAAAATATCAAAATATCACATTTGCGTAAAATGTTTGAATATTCCTCTTCCTCTGGTTCTCTTAAAAAAACGTGCTCACCTAAGGTCATACATCCAAAATATCTTTTCTATCAAGTCCCAAACTTTGCGACGTGACCTTTTCTACATAAACAATAGGAGTAATCGAATAATATATAGGCTGAACGTGCGTTATTTGATATAGTTTTCCCATCGCTTCAGCTCTTTTTTTTTTACCATTTTGTTGACCAGGGAACGATGCGGAGTTTAATCGAGAAATTAATGTGCGTTTAGTTTCACTCCCGCGTCGTATCAGAATTCGCTAAAGATACCTCTCCATGTCATCGTGCGAATTTTGTTTATTTTATTATTATTTGTGTGATTTAATTATCGAACAACTTGCTCTGGTTCGGATAAAAGTTGATACATTTCGACACGTTTTGAGTTATACCAAAACATAATTCTTCCTTAGCCCTAATTGAATTCACGTTCATAGCTAAGACTTGCACCACACACCTCGTTATATGAACGTGTAAATGAAAAATTATCAACTGGGTCATGTTTTACAAAAACAAACGTGCGTGAGACGATAATATTTATAATAAAAGTATGACAAAGCTGATCATCGAGCTGCATTGGTGTTACATTATCAAATTATCATTTTTTCTTCGCACGTAATTGTAAAGTTATCGGTGAATGTGTCGAATTGGGGCTCTACTAAGATAGCTCCCGATTTTTTTCTAACGCTTCTCATCACTGAGCATTGTTATAACATGCGATAATATTGTTGCGCATGATATTAAACACCATAAAAAATAATCAAAACACCATAAATTGGGAATGAATGAAAAAAGGAACGAATTGGTTATGTTATTGTTGTTTATCACCTACCAATGGTGTTATCATGGAATAATATGGTGGCGCTTGATATTGTGCACCATAGAAATTGGACGAAACACCATAAACAAAATCCGATTAAAAAGCAGCTGAATTTCCGTCTCAAGGCTTGTCGCGATCGATACAGACTACACGGTTTTCTTTCATTTGAAAAAATTGATGGTTTGTACCATGATATTCGTTTTTGGACTTGTGGGAAGTTATGGTTCTCAAGTTATCAACACAGATGTGGTAACTGCTACAAGCGCCGACCCTCCCGTGCTTATCTCTTGAAATACTAATATTCTATCGGAATTATTGATATGGCCAAATCCACATCGGGAAATTGGAGTTCACGGGGAGTATTATTCTCTGGCATGCCATGGTCGTCGGAAAGCACGTTCCTCAGAATCAAGATAAACGCCGAGCGCGATATTTTGTGAATTTTTGGAGTAGGTGTTGGTCATTACTCCTGCTTCTCCGTTCGCTGTCTTCATAAGCTTATGACGATTCTGAAAAATTTTAATATTCGTGTCATCAACAGTTGTTCAATTTTGCGGAGCTCCACGGAGCCTGACAAAGACTTTTTTGTATAATATCGACTGGAATTCCTATCCGCGTGTGTGGATTTGAAGTAACGTGAAAAGCATCAATCGGTCCTGCAGTCCGTGAAAAATATTGTTCAACGCTTTCGTTAAGCGGAGCTCGATACTTGAAGTAAGAAAAAACTACAATTTTTTTAAAAAATGAAAAATCCGAGATTCATTCGAAAATATTAACGATTTCTTGGCCTCATCTGCAGAAACATGAGTCGCACATTTCTGTTAACGACTGCTGTCACTCTTCTGCTGACGATACACGTTATTCTATCGACACCGTTCAGATTCAAATTCGACCACGCTAACGGAGGTAATCATATTTTTTGCAAACGTTCCATTTCCAATGAAGCACCTGTAAGCTATGTAAACGATATGAAACATCATTTTACTGAGAAGTATTCTCAATTATTTAGCCGTCGATAAGGATCATCGTGGCACATATTTTGAAAGATGGAAAACCATTTCCAAATTTAACCGAATTATTTCAGAGAAACCAGCGCCCGCTCGATGGGCTATATTCAAAAAGTGGCCTAAAAAAAAATGCCTCAAACCAGCAGCTATTCCTGCAAGTGAACAAGGAGTTTCAGCATTTCCCGCTAACAAAGCTATGGTACCAAGCTTTGTTGATGGGCAAATTTGCAATACTACTAATGGCGTTTCCCAATTGGGGCAGACGGTAGACAGCCGTCGCGATTCATCAGATGATTCATCGACAGACGGCTATCCTGGTTCCATATGTATTCTGCCGCGATCCAGCGATCCATCGGCACACAGGGATTCCGGTTCGAGGGGTGATTTATCGGCTGACAGTGATTCCGGTTCTAGGGATGATTCATCGGTAGACAGCCGTCCCGATTCATCAGATGATTCATCGACAGACGGCAATGCTGGTTTCGTAGGTATTCTGCCGCCATTCAGCTTTCCCGATTCATCA